>OZJO01017233.1:0-26884 GCA_900406225.1 Acrobeloides nanus | reverse complement strand
AAAAAATATTCTATATCTTACGAGGTACAATAGCGAAAACAAGTCTTTGAGCACATTCAAAAAGTTCTATTTTTGCTTCAATCATATATTTCCTTGGTTAAACTCGTACCACATAGATTTTATATCAATTTAAAGAGTGAAATTTAAGCTCTACCAAGTAACTAGGCTTATATCTAAAAAATTTTTGGATCCTCACAACGTTTACTTGTAAAAGAGAATGAGGAATTTTTATTACAACTTTAACTTTCGGCCGGAAACTTCTCGGTGATCCAACTCGAAACCCGAGGTTTTTCCCAGAGATCTACAGCGCCGAAATCACAACATAGCGGCTTGCTGGACCAGTGGAGAATTCGTAGTTCGTATATAGAACCAAAGTTATCCAATCCGCAGTAAGTGAATGGGACTGACCGAGTGACACGAATTTTTTGTACTTATTTTTATAATTAATATGTTTAATGTGAACCGAATTCCTCTAGCCCCTAGTTGTGACGTTTTCTTGTAAAAGAGAAGTTTTCAAGCTTGATTAGGCAAAAATTTTGCTCTTCTTCGAAAAAGACAGAGCGAGACTAACTTTTAATTATACTAATCACAAAAATTTATGCTCGAATTAGTTTTAGTCAAAAGTCAAGTGATTTTAGCAGTAAAATAAGAGATACAATTTCATCATTCTAATTGACTAAACAATAGAAGATGTCTGAAACTTATGAACTTACTTGGTTTTATGAAAACTAGCTACCTGAGTTAACTCCATGTCTTACTTTTAAAAATGCCAAGATATTTGCTAATTTTTATGCTCCAGTTTTCTCTCATCTATCCAGTACAATCAGAAGACCCGTCTATAAATCAAACTCATGAAATCCTCACCTCCAAAAACTTAACATTCCCTATTGGCGTTCCAAGTATTATCCATCCCCCATCTGACTTTAGCTTAAAAATTCAAACAGCCCTAAAACTAATCCTCTCTCCAATAGTTTTATTCATCCACTTCACAGTCAACTACATACTCTATTTATCCAAAAACCGACGAAAATACACAAATGTTTTCTACCAACTAGCCCTGGTAGCAAGTTTCTGCTGCATGTATTGGTGCCACTGGTTGATCTACCAAGCATTATGCTATATCCTAGGTCATTGCTTGGCAGAAGAGCTTGGAAATATCATAATTTCTATTGGTGCGCAGTATGTGTTCTTTTTGTGCATGAATATTGATCTGGTGATTGCGTTGAATCGCTTCTCAGCGGTGGTGCTACCTGGGGAGCATGACGAGATTTTTAGTCAAAAGAAGGGATTATTGTATATCTTTTTAGTGATGGTATTGACTGCAATTGAGATTTCACCCAGTTTTTGGTTTAAAAGGAAATATGTAAGAAATTTAAAATTCGAATTGCCTATAAAAACTCAGATTCTGCGCCTATAAAAACCCCAGATTCGTGTTCTTTGCCTATAAAACCATGGATTTTTTATATTAATCCTGGGGTAAGTAGGTCAGGAAAATTTTTTAGCTCCTGAAACCTTCGCCAATCGATTCCCCGGTAGGAAAAACCCCCTATATACGTGAGATGAAAACCACTAATCTGGAATCTTAACTAATTTAGTACGCCGAGTTGGATACATCATTTTTCTATTACCATCCGTCAGAAGGAATAGTGAAATTCACGATTTTAATGGAACTATCTTTAGCCTATATGGTTCATCTGATTCTTGTAATTTTGTAAGGTCTTTAGACACAAAATGGCATTTTTCTATGGTTTTTGAGTGCGAGGAATTCAAAAATGACGCTTTCCTATTTTTTGAGTGTGAGAAACATGAAAAAGAAGCTCTTCTATAAGCTTTCATTGTGAGAAACACAAAAATGACATTTTTTCAATTTTTAGATACATCTGCTCTTGTATCAGCTACAAGAGACATGTGATCAAATCAAATACTCTAAAGATTGAAGAACGGCTCTTATACCAAGGATTCATTAGTGCCATCCCATGTCTTGTAATGGTTACAACTCATCATTTGGTTCGTGTATCGATTGTATCGCTACTAGGCAGTTATTGGTGCACTTCTCATAGGCCTCTTGTATTCTTATGGTTCAATAAGGAACTTCGGAAAGACTATATGAAAACTTTTGGCTTGAAGAAAATTGTTGAAACGATCAAGAAAATTAAAAGAGACCAAAATGATATTTATACTGTTGATACGCAAACTGCAACAAGAACTGCTGGAAGTACCCAAGAAACACCTGCATCATAGAGGATGGAAGAGAGGACATTTGGAAGTGGGAAGGGTCCTTCGAGGGTGAGAGGAAGGATCTTTTTGCTATTGTATATTTCATTGAATATGTTTTATTTTTTATAAAAATCAAAAAAAATTTATACATTACTATAACTTTTCTTCGATTGATTTGATCCTATCAAAGGATTCAGATTGCTTCTTCCACTCTTCTTACGGTCTTCCTTTCGGTTAGCCTCTCGTAGATTTCGGTCCGTTTTATGGCGCTTTTGAAAGGCACTGGGTGTCTAATCGCCGCGATGTCAGCGGCAGCGCGTTCCAAATCCTTAATATCACAAGGGGTACAAACCTGAACTGTTATTTCGTTCAATGATTCAATTGGCTGCTGCTAAGGACCTCCAATACTTAATTCTCGAAATTTTGGAAGCACTAATTCTACACTAATTGAACGTTTGGGGCGCATTAATGGTTAATATTCAACTAGAAAATACACAACTAGAACCAAAAAATTCGCAATAACACGGAAATCGTTGATGAAAGGCGTCGGGAAGGCTGGAATCCAACTGGATTGCGAACGGAAACGAAATTTTCGTAAAATTTATCGAAAATTCTGCAAATTTGCCTAAAAATTTTGATTTTTTTCTTGATTAGGAAAAAATCAAAATTTTTAGGCCAAATTGCAGAATTTTCGATAAATTTTACGAAAATTTCGTTTCCGTTCGCAATCCAGTTGGATTCCAGCCTTCCCAACGCCTTTAATTTGACTTCGTTCAGCCAAAATTCGTCGCACGAATTTCTTTACATATGCAGGCTTTTGAACGCTGGCGAGACGAGCCGAAAAAATTGGGCCGCATAAGGCGAAGAGCTTCGATACCAAAATGAAGTAGAATTCACCAGCTTTCCAATTTTAGCAAGATACTTTAGGATACTTATTTATTTATTGTATAGTAATTTTGAGTACCATTTTGTCGTTATAGTATATGTTTTGTTTTTATTAGCACCCTCTATGATTAAGCAGTATGATTATCGCCTGTGATGTTTGGTTTCATATCATCTGTGTGTTTATCTGACTTTTCATGCCTCGTGTATGTATAAATATTATTATTTTTAGTATGTATCACGATGTCATGTGGCCAAAATTCGACACATGCTTTTTGTACGCGATGAGCGTAGTAATTTTTTAATTATTATATTAGGTTGTCTACTAAGTTTTGCGCCCCCCCCCTTCAAAAATTGTATTTTTTCAGCTTCTTTTGTAAATTTTTTGCTATTATCCTTTTTCGAATATATTGTGACGTGTGACGAAAAGTGGATCCCTTTTGTGAACGAGGAACGCCACAATGAGTGGAGATCTCCCGGCTAGAAGCCAGGACAGACCCCAAAACGCGACTTTCGGCAAAAGAAGGCATTGTTATGCGTATGGCGGGACAGGCGAGGGCCAATCTTTTGGGAGCTTCTGGAAAATGGCGAAACGATCAAGTCCCGAAAATATTGCGAGCAATTGGAAAAAGTCCGCCAATGTCTTCGAAACGTTCCCGTGGAGTTCCTTCAAGACAACGCAAGACCTCATGTTTCAAGAGAAATCCTCCAGAAGATTGAAGACATGGGATGGGAGCGTATCGAACACCCACCATACAGCCCGGACATTTCTCCAAGTGACTACTACCTCTTCCGTTCTCTGGAATACTGGCTGCGAGGGAGAAGTTCCGAACCACCGAAGAAATGCGCCAAAGTCTTACGGAATTCTTTGAGTCTAAGACCAGAGAATGGTACCGCCGTGGGATCTATCATCTTGAAGATCAATAGCAGAAGGTGATTGAAAATAATGGAGAATATTTTGATTATTAGTTTTTGTTCTTGTTCAATAAAATTTTGTTTTTGAGAGGGGGCGCAAAACTTAGTAGACAACCTAATAATTTACAAGATTTTCCTGTTTAAAAGTGATCTTTTCACATTTTCCAAAGTTCCTGCTCGAGTCTATTTTTAAACCACATCTAGAATTGTGAATTCTATTCAGCTAGGACTTTCTCATACCCTTTTTTGTATGTCTAACTTGGCCTAGCTGTGCATCGGCTCGTTGGGCCGGGCTCCAACTTTTTCCTTCCAACCGAATAGCTTTATGGTTAATTTCGTGTGAAAAAAAATCTATGTTCAACTTCAAACTTTTGGAAAACAACTTTATCCAAAACACTTTTTGACTGATGCATCCTTTTGTTGAACTGTTATTTCGTTCAATGACTCAATTGGCTGCTGCTAAGGTGCGCCGTCTAAATATCAGCAATGCACATTATTCAAATTTTAATTTACAGTCAAACCCCTAACTAAGCCCACCCCTCCCGAGCGGCGGGCTTAATTAGTAGTTTGACTGTAGCTTGATTTTAAAGTGTTAGTTTCCTTCCCGCTAAATTTAAAAACACATCAAAGACTCACCTCGTGCTGACGTCGCTTTATCAACGTTTTGCAATATTTTTGATGACCAATTGTTCACTAAGGAAAACAGTGACATAACCCGGGGGCTAGGGGCACCTGTGTTCATATAGCAGAAAAAGTCTGACCCATTTTTCAAAGCGAATAGAAAAAGACAGGTCGATAGCTCTGGACATAATTCCAGTTGCATTTTGTCGAGTAAGTGTTGTGGGGTAAAATAATCTAAGGAATTTTGAAAAAAATTTCCCTTAATTTGTTATGCCGATTTTTGTTATTTTACCCCAACACTTACTCGATCAAATGCAACTGGAATTATGTTCAGAGCTATCGACCTGTCTTTTTCTATTCACTTTGAAGTTACATGTATATACAGGAGGCAAAATTCCTAACCCAGGCGGACAAAAGTTCTGACCCAATGGGCAAAAGTCCTGACCCAGACGGATCGAAAAAGGGGTCAGGACTTTTGCCCCTTGGGTCTGAACTTTTTGCCGGTCCAGGCCCCTTTTTGACTCCTGAGTTTCCCAATGCTGAAATAGTACCATTTTTAGTTTGAAAATGTTCTGTCGAATTCGATCAAAGTTATACTTATCTATTGTGATATTTTTCCTTTTCACGATCTTTCATTCAACTGGTGAGTTTTCGACTGTTTCATCAGGCACGTAGCGAGGGAGGAGGAGGGGGGGGGGCAATCCGGACAATTGTCCCCCTCAGGAAAAATTTTGAAAAAAATCATTTGGCTATCCCTTATGTTTTTGTCCAAAAGTTTTGTTAAAAAATTTTTAAATTATAAGGCTACCTGTTGATTTTGGTCAAAATTTTGAAAAAAACCACAGGCAGTTGCGGATTTTGGACTTTGGGTTTCCTCCCCACCCCGTCAGAAAATCCTGGCTACGTGCCTGGTTTTCATCATTCTATTTTTTCTTTTAGAAGCACAAAGAGCTCTTCTAAGAGATGTCCAAACATTAACTTTATATCGCGGTCAGTATACTACAGGCCGAAGATCCTCGCCAGTGCCTCAACTTCAATGTATTGGTGGGACAGCGGCTGGAAAATATTCGCCTAAATCTGTCCAGTGTTATAATCGTGGATTCGATGGTCGAGATGTTCAATGGGAGTGCAAAGCGGAAATGAGTGATGATTTTCAGTTTGGACGGGTACGGTTTTTTGTTCGAGTCTTTAAGACAGGGCTCGGAATGAAAAAAATGAAAATAGAAAAATGTCAAAAAATCAGATTTTTGACCTAAAAATCAGAAGTTTTTAGATTTCTGTTACTTGTGAAGGTTATGATTATCCCGAAGATCCGTATATTTTAGCTGGTTCTTGCGGAGTAAGTTTTATGTGTTTATAACGTTTTTCAAAGAGAGATTTAATAAAAAGTGTCAGTTACATAATAAAGTGCGAAGTAGCGCCAACTACACGCATAAGGTTGAGGGTTCAATTTCACGCGGAGCCATTTCTTTTGTGTCCAAAATCAATAAAAAATTTTACTCGGGTATTTTTAATCCAAAAACACGAATTTGATGTTTTTATTACTCCAAAACCTCTGAAAAATGACTTTTTTCAATTTTTATGCAAATTTTGAGATGAGTTTAAAAATTTTTTGTTACAATCCTGAAATTATTTTAGTTGGAATATGAGCTTGATTATACTGGTAGAGGAGCACAACATTATGGAAAGAAAACTCCGAGTGCACCTCCACTTTATGGGCATAATGATAAAAGGTAATTTTTGCTCTCTATTTTACAGAGTGTATTAAAAAAAGGAATTTGGGCGATTTTTTCATGTTTTTTCGACCCGAAATTTTTTTTCAAAAATGATCCTATTAGGGCTAATTTTATTCGAGGAATTGATTTTGCGCATTCCTGAAGTTTGAAAAGCTTTCTTGACCATGATTTAAGAAAATAAGAGTATATTGAAGCGAAAATCGAAAATTTTTGAAATTTCTCTCTCAAAATCATATTTCTAAGGGGGGGGGGGGTAATTTCATGCGGGGAATCGATTGCATTCTCGAAGCTTGAAAATGCTTCCTTGACTTATGGAAATAGATGTGTGTATTGAAACGAAAATCGAACTTGTACTAATTTCCCTGAAGCATTTTCAAGCTTTGGGAATGCGCACAATCGATTCCCCGCATAAAATTATCTCCAGGAAGATGATTTTGAGGCAGGTAACTCAAAATTTTACGATTTTTGCTTCAATACAAAACACTCATTTCCCTGAATCAGTGAAACGTTTTCAAGCTTCCGTAATGCGCGCAATCGATTCCTTGCATAAAATTAGCATAAAGTCATTTTTGAAAAAAATTTTGGATCGAAAAAAGATGAAAAAATTGACCAAATTCCGGTTTTACACATACACCCTTGCTCAATTTAGTTGGTTTGATGGTTCTACAATCATATATATTATAATTGCTGCTTTTATAATCTATTTAATTTATTCGATTGTTACAAGCGATGGTCAAGCCGGTGGATATCGCGCTGGTGGCGGCGGTAGGTTATCAATTTAATTTTTTAGCTCTATAAAAATGAGGAATTTTTAATTTGTGAGAGGTTATCCTCAATTTTATCTATTATGGTGATCTGCTATAGTTCGCTTTATCCCAGTAAACTAAAAAGTTTGGTCAATCATTACTTAAAGTAGTGCTCTCAACTAGCCGCCAGCAACGAGCTGTGATGAAGAACGTCCACAAGCTCAAGAACTCAACACTCTTTTTTCTCTGTCCGACCTTCCACGACTAAGAAAGAACGCCAGCTTTATTGGGAAGCAAAAATAGGAAAAAATTCTACAAGGTCGAATTTAGGGGATCTGATAAAATTTTTTTAATTTCTCAACATTTTTTCCACCAGAGATCGAACCTGCGGACTCAATGTTGCTTAACTTGCCAGATTGGACGATCTGGAATACAGCAATACACGAAACGTTTAATCCCAAACTTTTTAGTTTACTGGGATGAAACGGAATATAACGGTGATAATTTATCAAGGTTTAAATTGAGTTGAATTTAGGCGGTTCCGGATTTGATGATCATCGCCCAGGCTACCCACCAGGCGGCAATCCACCACCTCCAGGTTTTTTTAATGCTAAAATTAGTAAATTTATTTGGTTCTTAAGGATGGTTCCGCCGTCCTCCTACTGCACCACCTTCATATGATGAATCCATGGGTTTTGGCAAAACTGGTCCGTCTACCTCAACTAATCAATCAAGTGGTCCTGGTTTTTTCACCGGATTAGGTCTAGGTGCGCTTGGAGGATATCTTTGGGGCAATAGGTAAGCTTGGTTAATTAGACGAACCGGATAACTAATAAATGAATTTTTTTAGTGGCACTTATAGGAGACGCCATTTTGGACCGAGCCAATTCGAGCGTGATACCGGCTTTTATGATAATTCACATGACCAGCCTTCAACAAGTCATTGGTCACCTGGACCTTCAACATCAAGTCATACTTCATCCGGATATGGTGGTACAAGCCGTCGATAAAATAATCCTCAATTTTTCTATTTCTTTAATTGTTATAACGGGTCTTGTTTATCTTCTAAAGTTATCTCATTTTATGTAATATTGTGTGTGTGTTATTAGAAAATTTTAAAGTGAACAAATAAAAGGTGTATAAAACATATAAAAAAAGTTTCGAAACATCAAACGACTCGTCACAGACATCAAATGAAGTCATATGACGTCATTTGCACAACTCGAATGGCGACCCTCATATGGCATCATTTGCACAACTACTTTTGTAGGTCGCCTGAAATTTGCATATTTCGGACAAAACTACTATAAAAGGCTATGACAATGAACGAAGAAATTTTTTTAGCTTGTGAAAAAGAATTTTCGATTGGCTTGTGAATCGCGCTTGAACTGACTGAATCGAGTGGTACAATTGAGTTGAGCCATTTCTGAAATGAGTACGGAGTTAATCCATAAAGGGTGTAGTATACTCGTCATAGTACGTTTTGTTTCTTTTTGTTCTAATTTTCGAACGCACATTTTCAGGCATTAAAACTGGCCGCTTTTGTTTGCATGATGATAAGCCATATCTTGCATGACGTGAACAATGAAGTAGATCATAAAGATGGGGTAGGGATATGCTTTCCGGATTTTCTTAAAAGAGAGGGCGAAATAGGAGAAAGCGAAATTTCTGTGTTATTTTTGTTTTTGACCTTTTTCATAAAAAGCTAAAGAAAAAATTTTGAGAACCGATTTCGTGGCATCACTAGAGCGCACTCCCGAAGCTTGAAAATGCTTTCCTGACCCTGTTTCAAGGAAAATATTGATTTTTTAACACTTTTCTAAGTGTTTTCTTATTGTTAAAAATCAATATTTTCCCTGAATCATGTCCAGGAAGCGTTTTCAAGCTTTAGGAATACGTGCAATCGATTTCTTGCATAAAATTACCCTAGAGTCTTTAAAAAATTTTTCGGAGATCTGACTGTAAAGGTCTCCCCTTTTAATTTTATTGACTTTCCATTTTCAGGTATTTCTGCCAGCGTTTATTCTAATGGGACTTGGGACTTTACTGCTGATCCCTTCTGTGTTACATCAATGTATAACCGTGAAAAAGAAGATCATGATTGCTTCATTACTGGTAGGCACTTTTTTCAAGTTATCTTGACTGATAATTGGAAAAAAACTTTTCCTTGAAATTTATCGTGTTTAACTTGTGCATTTTCTTAATTCAATGTTTAATCTGATAATTTAACGAAAACTTGTAAGATTGGATACTACAGAGTGAGCCAAAAAACATCGTACTTTTGCGTTTTTTGGCGAAAAATTTTCCAGAAATTTTTGAAAAACGTTTTCGATGCGTGCAATCGATTTTTCGCATGAAAATACTACCCCTTATAGGCGATTTTTGAAAAATTTTCACAAAAAAACGCAAAAGTACGGTTTTTTGGCTCACCCTGTACTATTCGGTTGATTCTTTTTTTCAAGATCCTTGTTGTACTTTCGGTGATTTTCGTGCTAGCCATTGCCGAGGTGTTGTTGCTGTCAATGCATATTTACAATCATCCGAAAGGAGGCGATGTATGTGCGTGGGTTGCTCTAGTAAGTCTTATTTTTAGGCATCTAACACCTTTTTTAGGTGTTCGATGTTCTATCGATACCAGTGACGTTTGCATTCATGATGCTCATATGGTTATTTCCTTTCAAAAAGCCCGTTCAGCCAGACTACAGAGACTTGGAAAAGGTTGGTTGAATTTTGCACTTGGCATGGTAAAATGATCTGGGGGCCAGAGTTAATATACAGGGTGAGGCATAAAAAGTAGAATTTTGGAAGCTACGTCAAAATAAAGGGGCACCCATGTAAAAATTTTTTCTGAAAATGACCCCTCTAGGGGTAAAATCATGCGGGGTGTCTGAATTTAACATTTTCGAAGCGAAAAAACGCTTTCCTGACTCAGGAAAGGCCTGTATATTGAAGCGAAAAGTCGCAAAAATGCGATTTTTGCCTAAAAATGACAAAAAAACGTTCCCCCCCCCTTGAGGTAAAAATGTGTGGGGAATTCGAATTTGACATTTATAAAATTCCTCAGGTTCAAGAAAAGCTGTATATCGACGCGAAAATTCGAGAAAATAACATATTTTGCAGCTTTTCTTGAAATCCAAGGAATTTATAAATGTCAAATTCGGATTCCCCGCACATTTTTACCCCAAAAGGGGTCGTTTTTAGGCAAAAGTTTCATCTTTTGCGACTTTTTGCTTCAATACACAGGCCTTCCTTGAATCAAGGAAGCGTTTTTTCACTTCGAAAATGTCAAATTCGGATCCCCTGCATTTTTTTACTCCTGAAGGGTCATTCTAGAAAAAAATTGTCGTCAAAAAACACTTATTTTGGCTCACCTTGTACATATCTATAACCTGACAAATTTAGCAGCCAACTGGTGTACAAATAGAGAGGAGGATCCATCTGCGATAAACTACCAGAAACTGATGACCAAAAGCGTATCAACGAGCGAGGAGTCGGCGACTTTGACAGAAGAGCCGACTACCACCGAGTCCAGCAGGCATTCAAAGTACAACGAAAAGTTAAAATCCAGCAGTGATGGTACTTCAGCAGCATCCGGTGGTGAATATGGTCGACTTCCTCCGCCTGGTTTTCGAAAGCCATCGCCGCCGAATAGCCCTCCTAGAGGCTGAGAACCAACTAGAATGTTAATTCGAGTTTTGTATTTTATATTTCCATGTCTATACTTGTATTTTGCATTTTATGTATTTGTATAAGCTTGATAAATATCTGAGCGCCTGTATCAATTAGGATGGTTAGAGTCTCTGGTATTTCTTTTTAATTTTGTGAATTTCAATCAGTGACGTAACTAGGATTTCGAAAATCTTCATTTAAAATGTTTTTATTTGAAACATACATAGTCGGATATAGCCCATATGAGTTTGAGCACAATTTTTTGTCGAAAAAATTTTTTGGTCCCACCCCTTGCCTGTAAGGTCAAAAAACACCATACATGAACAAGGGGAGGGACAAGCTAGTCGAGGTTATATGGTGTCGACCAAAAAAAGGTCGGCACTCAGTCAGAGCTCTATTTAGTGACCCCCTCAAGGAGGCACTAAATAGAGCTCTGACTGTATTATCTTTTATTAATTTTTGAAAGAGACAACAGCCGTTGTTGAAATATTTCTGAAAATATACCTGCGTACTATGTACACAAATCCTTTTCTGTACGTCTTTAAGACCCCTAATAACAGAAAGGACTCGATAAACAAAATAGAGTTATATACAATCAGATCAATATGAAGAAAAAACAGCCAAACTGCTATAAATAAATCCGGCACAACAACATTACTCGTAACATACGAACGAATTTGATTATACATGGATAGTCCGATGACTGTGTCGGCAAGAAAAATTAGATAACAAATAGGCTGAATAAGACATACAATAGAAGCACGAAATAAATCGCTAATCACATTAGTCTTCACATTTTGAGCTAACTTTTTCATTTGTCGAATTTTCGCCAATAGACATACAGATATCACTATGCTTAGGAACATAACAACAAACGTGATAATCATCGTCATATACCGGCTATTGTCGAAAAGAAACAGTTTCATGTAAATGTATACGGCTAATAAAGCATCATATATGATTAGACATAGAAGCATACGAAAGAAATCCAGCTTTTCATAAAAATCGGGGAAATATAAGCGAACAAATCGGTTGACTGCGAGAGGAAACATGGAAATCACAGCGACGTAATAAGTATAACCGGACATAAACGAAATTATGCCTGAATTAAAATATTTATTGGTGGTATCTTGAGGCAAAAAATATCGTAGTTCAAAAATGCTCCAGTTGATTAGATTCATAATGCTAAAAAGTTGTATAGAGTGCGATCAAAGTTCTGTCTAAATCAAGTTTTCAACGGAAAGATGAAAAATTAAGTCACGGGTCCAATTTTAAAGATTTTACCGTATTTAGGTTAACTTGATAGCACAGATTTTTTTACCCCTGCCGAGTCACTCAAAACGGTTTTTTTCGGGGCCCTTAAAGTCTTTGCACCTAATTTAAAAAGTAATCGATAGAGGAATACTTGGGGCACAATCGATTAGATTTTGGTGTAAATCCTATTTATTTTGAATTTTCTACACTACTTTGAAGTTGGGGGTATCCCTGCAATTTTGTACCCTCCCCTTCTCACGGGGATATCTCCGCCAAAACTCGGTCAGATTCGGGCCGGGACGGCTCAAATCGCTCGGATTCGTGTTCCCGGTATGGAAAAACCTCATTACAATCGAAATCGCTAAAATCTGCATGAAGATTCCCCACACGAAATTACCCCCAGAAATAAGATTTTGAGAAAGAAGTTTGAAAATTTTTCGATTTTCGCTTCAATACACACATCTATTTCCCTGAATCAGGATCAAGGAAGCATTTTCACGCTTCGGGAATGCGTGCAATCGATTTTTTGCATGATTTTACCCCCAATGGGATCCTTTTTGTGAAAATAAATTTTTTTCGAGATCCGGCTACAAAGTACACCCCTTCTCTTAAAGGACCAGGCCACTCAGATACAGTCATATGAAAAAAAATGATATATTCATAAAGATCATGAAAAATAGAGCATTTTTTGTTTTTACGGCATCCTCTGAATCGTTTTCCCCATTGAGATAAATGCATTTGAAAATATGAATTCGTGTATATGTTTTCGTTGTAATAATCAAACTTTTTTGAATTTTTTGCTTTAAAATCGTGAAAAAATAGCATCAATCGACTGAGAATTTTATGCTGAACAACTTTGCTAATTTAAGTTTGCGTAAAAAATGATTTTTTCCTATCAAAAATGTAAAATAAGTTTCAATTTTTGTATATTGAAACGAAAACCCTACATGAATTTACAAATCATTTTGCATTTTTGAATCATTTTTTACTCAAACTTCAATTAGCAAAGTTGTTCAGCATAAAATTCTCTGTCGATTGATGCTATTTTTTCACGATTTTTCGCAAAAAATTCAACAAAGTTTGATTTTTACAACGAAAGCATGTACCCGAATTGGCACTATAACTTTCGCCACGTTTCATGTTCGCCACAGCAACTTTCGCCATGTTGCCATTTTACTATAACTTTCGCCACGTAACTTTCGCCACAGCAACTTTCGCCACATAACTTTCGACACAACCACGTTCGTGTCATTATATACATATTTATTGCAAATCAGTTATGTGGCGAAAGTTGTTGTGGCGAAAGTTATGTGGCGAGAGTTATGTGGCGAGAGTTGCTGTGGCGAAAGTTACGTGGCGAAAGTTGCTATGGCGAAAGTTATAGTGCCCCCGAATTCATGTTTTCAAATGCATTTATCTCGATGGGGAAAACGATTCAGAGGATGCTGTAAAAGCAAAAAATGCTTCAGTTTTCGTGATCTCCGAACATGTTATTTTTTCATAGGATTGTATCTGAGTGGTCTGGTCCTTTAAGGGGCTGTCCTTAAATTACGTTTGCCAAGAGGGGGGGGNTTATGTGGCGAAAGTTGCTGTGACAAAATTCGTGGCGAAAGTTATAGTGCCCTTTAAAGGGGGCTTCGAGGATGTTTTGAATCGATATCTCGCATAAGATAACCCTTAAAACGATGATTTTAGAAGAAAAATCCAAAATTTTCATATTTTCGCTTCAATACACACTATTTCCCTAAATCAGGGTCAGGGGAGCATTTTCAAGCTTCGGGAATGCGCGCAATCGATTCCTCGCATAAAATTACCCCTATATAGGTCATATCGAGAAAAAATTTTTTTGTCGGAGAATGACCTATTATCTGCACCCCCTTTAAATCGATCTTTGTTGATAAATTACATGAAGAAAATTAACCCCTTAGTGCCGGCTGTCCTATATATGGGACAAGATTTTGAAAGCTGTATATCTCCTCCAATATAAATCGGATTTCCATAATTTTTTATATTTGAAAATTCCATGTTGGTCCTGAAAAAGTATAAAAAGAAATTTTTGAATAAAATTTCTTATAAGTTTTGTGAGGGGAGGTATTACAGGTGTTTTTTTGAAAGAAAATAGCAATTGTTCATAGTAGAAATAACATACTAGATTTAAGTTTTAAAAATCAAATTTTTTTTATTAGAATATTAAATTTATTGAAAAAACTTTAAAGGTAAAAATTAAACAATCAATAAAATTTTTTGGTTTTCGATTTAAGTCAAATTAATTTGTTGTTGCCTCTGTTTTGCAAGCAAAATACGCAACATTTTCACAGCCCCAATCATTCCACTCATCACCAGCATAGTTTCCACAACATGGACCCATATGTCCACAGTGCCCATCACCTTTGCATTCTAAATCAGCACACCCGGCAAAAATGAAAAGCAATATCATTTCAAATTTTATTTCACGAGTTAAAATTACGACTTCCGAAACTCATTTGAAAGAAAGTCTATGTGTTGCGTCACATATTCTCGAATCTAATGGGTATAGCGGCATATCGGCTAAACAACGCTTAGCTCATACCAAAAATTCCAAACCATCCAAAATGTTTGGTAGAAAACCGGGTCCAAATCTCTTCATCCCACATATTTGCGAAAAATTTTCTCGAGAAATTCGAACGTGTATCGCTCAAAGTAGCCTCCCCATTAATCTTGTAGTTCTACCCCCACCCAATTTACGAAAAATTTTATCATACTCCAGGGCCCACGACCCACCAGTTTGTCATTCTAAAAATAGTGAATGCATAATTTGTAAACATAATAAGTTGGGCAGTTGCGTTCTGCAAGGGGTAGTCTACAAAATTATTTGTCAATGTGGACAGTTCTATATAGGGGAAACCGGCCGTCCATTACACGAACGAATCACCGAGCATGTTAGGGCATTCAAAAATCCAGAAGCTAAATCCTACGCAAATTATCCTCTAGCTAGGCACCGAAAAGGCCCAAATCACGAAAACGATGAGGGGATCCCCGGGATTTACGTACAAATTTTGGGCAGAGAGCCTAAGGCTATAGCCAGAAGAATCCTCGAAGCCACTTTCATTCGTTCAGAAAAACCATCTATAAACGGCAAGGAGGAAATGGAGGGCATCCAGCTTCTTATCGATTAAGCTCTTACATACTAGTTAACTTTATCTGGGTATTGCACATAAGTACAAGTGTAAAAAGTGAAAAGTGCAAATTTCACTATACAATAAAAACTGCAAATTTCACACTCTGCGCAATAGTACAAAGTGTGAATTTTGACGTTCTTTATGCAATTTAGTGCACTTTGCACTTTTCACTTACACTTTTACTTTTGTGCTATACCCCCTGACAACCCTTTTTCAAATTGTAAATTTACGTACTGACTATGTAAACTGTAACGTACTTTTTGCTCATGTTTTAATTATTTTTGTTTCACCATGTACTATATTGTTTCTTTTAGCCTGAAGAAGTCGTTATACGACGAAACGTCGCGAATAAAGATATTCCATATTCATCGCTAGTGATATCTTGGTCTACCTATACCTTGTTATCTTACTGTATTCTCACACTATGCGATTCCCATCAATCTCCGCGTTCAAGAAATTCACGTATATGAACTTTCATTTGGCGCTGTTTTTAAAAAAATTTCCCCGGTTGGAGTGTTCGTCGCACTGGACCTTTAAAAGAGCAGTCTAGTATTTTTATCAACTAGAAAACTTTTAGGGGAAGTTCAAAACAGGGTACTCGAGTTTTTTCTAACGACAGAAGTTTCCCTACGAGCTTTTTTCAAACAAAACAAGAGTTCACGACGCAAAATAAATTTAAAAAAGACTAGTTTTTGCATCTTTTTTGTTTGGAAAATATTTTTCTTGCTATAAAATAATTTAAAAAACACTTTTTAGCTAAAAAAATTGTGTAAAAAGCAAGGAATATTATTTTTTCAAAAAATTGTGTTTGGAATTTCTCGTTGGGAAAAGCGGGTAACAGTCGATTAGAACAAAAATAATTTTTAGAACATTTCGACAATTAGAAAAAAAAATTTTTTGTTCTAATTGTTTTTTGTTTTAAATGAGCGATAGTCGGGAAACGCTTGTTGAGAAAAGACGTTGAGAAAAGCTCTAGTACTCAAAATAGGCGAAATAGAAAAAATTTCAATTTCAAAATTTGATTTTAGAGTTTTTTTAAATGTTCTATTATGGGTAATTTTGCTAGATAATTTTTTAAATTTTATGTATCAGTGTATCTAATGGAATTAAAATTTGGGGTCGATTGAAATATTGGACTGAACCCATAAAATTAGAATTTTTTCAACCGTGCTTTTAGTACAAACGTAATCAGAGGTACAATTGATGAGATGCTAAAAATGGGTATTCAAAACAACCAGGTGAAATTTGAACGTCGCTCACGCAGAACAGTATTGCAAAAAACGTATGAAGTATTTAACAAAGTCGATCAGGACCAAGATGGCTTGATTTCAGAACCCGAAGCCATCAAATTTCTTCAAAAACGAGGAATCATGAATTCAACTGCCAATTGGTTCGTGGAGATCGATCTTAACAAAAATGGCTGGATTGAGCCAAACGAATTCGACCATGATCTTCACTGATAATCAGATTTGAATATTTTTTATTTTTTGTAAATTTTGCAATTGTTTTAAATAAAAAAATGGTAAAAATTGGTTTCAAGTCCATATTATTTAATATTAACAAAAAGAGTCATTAATCTTCCATGACGCTGTCTACTAATTTCAATGTCTAAGCTTTTAATATGAGAACAAAGTCCGCTTACGGGAATAGTTGTTGATCAAATTTATTACAATATAAGGAACAAAAATAACTGGACTGGCTGTCAAGTGTAGGGAGTTTTGCATATAGGGGAACCATTTTGTTGGCTATTTTTTGACCATCAGTCCGGTTATTTTGGGCTCCCCCCTCTATATATATCCGGCTGACGTATTTTTTAACAGGAAATTTAAGAATTTTCTCCGGGTTCTTTCTGACCGCATCAGATGGAAGCACAAGAATTTTGAGCTGGCAGTGCGAGTCAACTTGTTGAAGTTATTAGATTTGGCTTATTACATGCTTAAAGCACTCATTTTCCGAAATTTCCTGCTTTATTCGTGGTATAAATCCGGCTTCTTTGCGGAAGAATACCCTAGTCCTTTTGAGAATCCTGTAAAATTTTGTATAAGATTTAAGACTGGTACAAAATGTGAAACTCTGAACTGTGATCAAAGATCATTCCTTCGTTGATCATACTGCAATAAGCATTTCTGTTTTTCATACACGATGGTTAATCGACATCGAGGTGAATAAAATTATTTTTTGATTATATATTTTTATGCTATTTTTGACCATCATTTATAGAAAGATCGTCAGACTTCGATAATATTTCATCCATCATTTTTCGATACGGTTTTTTCAGAATACGGAAAATCTCATGAAGAATATTTCTATGGCTATCTCGTCAAAATTTTATATCTTTATATATTTGAATTTTGAATTTATTATAAGAAAATGCCCAAAAAGCATATAAGTAGTGCTATCGACCGCTAAATGTTTGAATTTGTTGATATTCCGGCCTAGATAATGAATTAAGAGTTGGTCGACCACTCATTAGAAAGGTGGAATTATGGGCTACAAAAAATTTCTTTACACCTTATAGAAGTTTTTGCTTCAATATTTGGGAAATTTTGAATTTAGCTAAAAAACCCTCATTTCAAAAAGTGACCAAAAACAAAGATGCGGATTTTTGACCCTGTAGAGCTAGCCTCATATGGTCAAAAACAAAGTTATAGGGCAGAGTCTCAGCTACAAAATGGTATATACAATTTGACATGGAACCGTCCGCATCATAAGCGTAGCTAAGGGGGGGGCTATAGCCCCCCCTGTCGCCAAAAATTTTAAGTAAAAATAAAAAACAACAGGTAGCTACCTTATGATTTTTCAACATTTTTAGTCATTTTACTCGATTAGCCCCCCTGTCAGAAAATCCTGGCTACGCCTATGGTCCGTATTAAATAGTTTTACTTTATGAATAAAAATGTTCAAAACAATAATATACATAAGCACCAAAACTGAATGTACAATTTTATGCGTGCAATCACATCCATTCTTTTTTGATCCAAATATCTACATGCAATCCCAAAATCGAACATGAATATCTGTCAAAAGGTTCTATTTTCTAAATGTCCAAATGACACAATTCTGTGACTTATATATCTCTAAAATAGCATAAAAAATTCCAGAATATCTACGTGAATAGAAATCCAACTCGATGAAGAATTTCTATTGCCTGCAATCTTTGGACTCCCACTCTGGCTGCTGTTGATAAAGAAAAATGTCTTTGATGTTCCTTTGTGGAACTATCTTGTTAAACGATCTCTAGTTTTCTCTTATAACGCTTCCAATATTACCATAATAGGCGGAGGTACCATTGATGGAAACGAACCTTATTGGTATGCTTGCATGTATAACTCCACTTTGGCACCATGTTATCCATACAATAGATATTTTTCTCTTTGTCGTCAACAATCACCCCATCAACCTAGACCCCGTCTCGTACAACCGACTCTCACATCTAACCTCTTAGTCGAAAACATCACATTAAAAGGTGTTCTTTTTGGACTCTACACCTTGTTTGGACGACTAATGTTTACATAAACAAAGTCAACATACTGTCTCCGATTGGCATTCTCATAACACAAGGATGGGGTTTAAATACGGATGGTGCCGATGTAGAGTGTAGTGTTAATGTTACCATAGAAAACTGTAATATTAATACAGGTAGGTTAGACCTCTGTCTTAAAAGGAATGTTTAGCCGATGATGCGATTGCCATTAAAAGTGGATTGAATTGAGCTCTAGGAACTTCCACAACGAAAAAAGCGGAACTTCCACAACGGTCCATTTTCCTGTGAAAATCGTTGTGTAAGTTCCGTTGTGAAAATTCCGTTTTTTTTCGTTGTGGAAGTTCCTAGAGCCTTGAATTGGTATAGTAAAACTTATGGGCGCTCTACGGAAAATGTTATGGTTCGAAATTTAAATATAGGTTATTCTAATGGGTTAGCTGTTGGAAGTGAAATGTCCGTTGGCGTTAGAAATGTCACGTTTAAAGATTCGATGTTAAATGGGTCACTTCATGCGGTTTTGGTAAAGACAGAGCTCGGTCGTGGGGTATTTGCCAAAGCCAATTGACCCTTATCCTGAGATTTTAAGGCCAAAATGCCTCAAACTGAACAAATTCTTGACTATGTCTCAAACCCCCAATTTAGTAATCGTCCAAGACATCACTTATTCAAATATCACTGTCTACAACACTAACTACACTATCGAATTAAATATGTACTACAGTATTCCAGGGAATGACTCTTCTATTCCTACCATTAAAAACATTGTCATGAACAATGAAGGGAATGAGGTTTTTTACGATGTTATTAGACTGATGTGGTGTGACAAATCCCTTCAAGCAAAAATGTTAGAAAATTTTATGTTACAAGAAGAATTTAAAAGATTGCACGAAAATATATTTTCCTACATCAATAATTGGTGCACTCAAAACTTGGGCTATAATAACTGGCCTTATAAAATTCTTTACTAGATCTTGTTTCTCAAGT
This sequence comes from Acrobeloides nanus, assembly GCA_900406225.1. Taxonomy (NCBI): domain Eukaryota; kingdom Metazoa; phylum Nematoda; class Chromadorea; order Rhabditida; family Cephalobidae; genus Acrobeloides; species Acrobeloides nanus. Next base: position 7,218 of record OZJO01017233.1, on the reverse strand, counting down.
CACAAAGATCAATTTTTAAAGGTTTAGTGAACTAAAGATTTAAACTTGTTCTTTATTTTTTTCATTAGTCATGATGCTGATAATGACTTTATCAGAATAAATTTTTTTGAAAATGCTTTAAAACACAAAAATCTTAAAAACAAGGTTCGAAGGAAAGTGACAAACGTGCCCCCTAAAGAATGACAACGTTGTCATCTTTAAGTGATATCAAAATCTCTATTCTTTAATAGAGATTTTGGATCACACTTCAGAGGTGTTGGAAAAACAAGAATACTGAAAATATTATGCTCTTTCAAAAGGCATAATTTTTTCATACAGTCAACCCACGATTTAAATGTCCCCTCAATGGGCATTTAAATCGAGAGATGGCTGTACATGTTTTCTAACAAGGAAAAGTCCCCAATTGTAAGTCCGAGGTCTATATTAAAAACATGTTTAAACGATAGAGCATAGTCGATTGTTGTTTAAAAATGATAAAATTATCTGTAACTGAGCTCATCTACGGGGGTAGCGGAGGCTCCGAAGTCCAAAAATTGCTTGAAAACGTCATTTTCAAGCAAAAGTCACATGATCAAAATCGATGAAAACCGACTTCTTTCAATGAAAAATTGACATATTTTACCGTTTTTTATTATGGAGGACAATTTCCGATCATTTTTGGAAAAATTGGAAATTTTTTCGAAAATCGATTTTTAGATCCCCAAGGGATAGGGGTGTCCAAAAATCGATTTTTGACAAATTTTTCAACTTTTTCCAAAAATGATCAGAAATTGTCCTCCATAGTAAAAAGCGGTAAAAATATGTCAATTTTTCATTGAAAGAAGTCGATTTTCATCGATTTTGATCATGTGACTTTTGCTTGAAAATGTGTTTTCAAGCAATTTTTGGACTTCGGAGTCTCCGCTACCCCCGTAGATGAGCTCGGTTGCAGATAATTTTGTCATTTTTAAACAACAATCGACTATGCTCTATCGTTTAAACATGTTTTTGATATAGACTTCGGACTTACAATTGGGGACCTTCCCTTGTTAGTTAAAAGACCCTTTTGCTGATTCGAATTCAGCAAAAGGATCTTTTCACTAAGTTTTTGTCGTTTCACCAATTTTTTTGATAGTTCGGCAGAAAGTCAGACAACAAAGAAATTTTACAAAATATGGAACTTTTTTTGATAAAACGAGTTATGTTTCCAATTTTGCTAGAGCCATCAAAATGCATTATCTTATCATTTATCATTACCACTTTGAACATCACTAATGTCACTGCTCCATACAACACAATGCTGAATTTTACCTTTTTCATTAATTGATGAACTATTCAAGTATAGAAATCGAATGGATTCTTTTCAATGATGACAAAGATAGTGTGACGACTTCCTAATGGTAAAAGGCCGTTTATAGGCAAAATGAAAATCACGGATCAGCATCCTCAAAAGTCTTTGGCAGAATCAAATTTTTGTCTGAAAAGGCCGTTTATAGTCAAAATCAAAATAACGGATCTACAACTTGTTCATAACCTCGTTTAGTTCTCTCACACAAAAATGTTGATTTATAATAGCTATTTTACATTGCCTGTCATTGGTGGAACTTATCTAATTTTATGTACTGTGATTACCATACAAACCAAATCTTCAAAAATGCCTCAAATATGCCAAAACTACAGAGAGTTGTATGTTTTCTTTAAAGGACCAGTCCAGTCAGTTACAACCATATGAAAAAATGATACATCGGAAAGATCATGAAAAATGGAGCATTTTTTGTTTTTACGGCATGTTCTGAATCGTTGTAGTTTTCGAGATAATTGCGTTTGAAATTTTGAATTTCTGTACAAGCTCTTCGTTGTAATACATAAACTTTTTTGAATTTTTTGCGGAAAAATCGATTTTTGCATCAATTTTTTAAATTTTCATAAAATGAACATTGTAGCAATTTTTTATAGCTAAATGAGACGAACAAAATGACACCAAAATTATCCAATTTGAACATTGTTTTGGGTTATTGAAACGAAAATTCTGATTCATGTTTTCGTTTCAATAACCCAAAACAATGTTCAAATTGAATAATTTTGGTGTCATTTTGTTCATCTCATTTAGATATAAACAATTGCTACAATGTTCATTTGATGAAAATTTAAAAAATTAATGCAAAAATCGATTTTCCCGCAAAAATTCAAAAAAAGTTTGTGTATTACAACGAAGAGCTTGTAACAAATTCAAAATTTCAAACGCAATTATTTCGAAAACAACAACAATTCAGAACATGCCGTAAAAACAAAAAATGCTTCATTTTTCATGATCTTTCCGAATATATCATTTTTTCATATGGTTGTAACTGTCTGCACTGGTCCTTTAACAACAGTAGTACACATTGGAGTTCAGATGTTGCTCCAATCAATTTGCATTTGTTTGGAAATTTTTGTTGTAGGCACTGTTTATGTGGCGAATTCTGCTGGATTGTTTGAAGTCCCACAGTTTGTTGTAATTATCGAGCAGCTTACCTGGGTCTGTGTGCATGGTAAAATTGTTGACAAAAGAGGCCTTCGAGAGGTGGCAAAATTAGCATTCTAAGGCCTTCCCTTATAGTCTCTTATAATGTTTTTAGGCGATACTTCCATTGTATATTTAATTTTCAATGAATCCTTGCGTAAAAAAAGTTCTAACAATGTGCAAAAACCTTTTTGTTAAACGATCACATGGAGTTGGGGTTGTGAAGACATTTGATCCTCAAATTTCGAACTCAAGACGAACATAATCACTTTCGAAATTTTTTATTTCAAAACTCGATTGAACGGGTCAAGTAATTCACAGCTAAGCTTCAATTCAACAAACGACTTTGTAGAATCAGCTCTTGTGATAAATATATGATATTTTGCTATTTTATTCGTTTACTTTTTATGGTTTATTAATTTATTTAGTTGTAATAGGGCTAGTAGACTGTAATCAAGGAACAATAAATTGAATTTGTGAGAATGCAGAACACAATTTCGCACACTACTATACTTGATCCCGCGGGGGTGTTTTGCGGGGTTAAAAAGGTTAAATTTTGTTGATAAAAAATTGGTTAAAGGGGGGGGGAGCCATTTGGGGGTCATTCTCCGAAAAAATTTTTTCTCGATTTTTGACCTATATAGGGGTAAAATCATGCGAAAAATCGATTGCGCGCATTCCCGAAGCCGAAAATGCTTCCTTGACCTTGATTCAGGGAAACTACCGATTTTTTGAGAAAAATCGAACTTTCGGGGGCCCCAATTCGATTTTATTTTGCTCAAATAGGCTTTAAATCGACTTAAAAAACTGTTTCTAGGTCAGAAAAACACTTTCTGATCATTTTGGGTGTAAGTTTTAAAAGTTCAATTTTCGACCTCTGGTAGCCGGATGGCTAGAGTTGGGCGGAGAATATTCTAGCATATTCTCCAAAAGAATATGCTAGCATATTCTCGATTATGCTAGAATATGCTAGCAGAATCGGTCATAATCGAGCATAATCTTTTTCTATGGAGCATAATCTAGCAGAATCTTTTTTAAAGCGTTTTTAAGCATGTTTAGTTATTTCTTAAGCTCAAAATTATTTTTTTTTTCCAAAAATTCAATTTTTTTACAATTTTTTCCCTCCATACCACATTTTTGTCAATTTTTGAACAAAAAACTTCAAGATTTTATCAAAAATAATCCTTTCACTCGTGATTGATAAGAAAATTAAGTGGTAATAGTTTTATTGCAGCCATAGCCTAGTAGTTAGCACTTCATCCTTTTATTTTAAATTCGCAGGTTCGACTCCCGGGCAGATACTTTTGTTTTCACTCCAAAAATGATCAGAAAGTGTTTTTCTGACCTAGAAACAGTTTTTTAAGTTGATTTAAAGCCTATTCGAGCAAAATAAAATCGAATTGGGATCCCCGAAAGTTCGATTTTTCCCAAAAAATTGGTATTTTCCCTGAATCAGGGTCAAGGAAGCATTTTCACGCTTCGGGAATGCGCGCAATCGATTTTTCGCATGATTTTACCCCCTATATAGGTCAAAAATCGAGAAAAAAAATTTTTTTCGAAGAATAATCCCCAAATGGCTTCCCCCTTTAAGACAAGAAATGCATTTATAATGTATAAAATCGTTAGTTTTTTCCATACGTCGATAGATATAAAAAATTTTGTAGAGTAAACAAGAGTTTTTAAGCAAAAAATGACCCAAAAATTGAAAATTTTAGTTAAAAATGGTCAAATGTTAATGAAAAAATCACTTAAAAACAGTCGATTTTGCCAAATTTTCGATGAAAAAAGAGATTGCGGGGTTATTCAATTTGCGGGATGTTCAAAAATGTGCGTGCGGGGTTGCGGGGCGGGATTTTTTCTTAAAAAATGGTGCGGGCGGGGTTTGCGGGCGGGATCCCGCCCCGCGCGCATCCCTACTATAAATAAACGGACCCCCTTGAAAAACGTGTTTTCGTTTTATTTTCAATATATTTTATTCAAAATATAAAAATAATAACAAAAACGAATAAGAATTATTCAAAGTGGCCACCATTCGCTTCAATACATGCCTTCAGTCTTATGGGAAAGTTGTCCACAATCTTAGCCAAGGTTTCAACAGTAAGGGGCCATTCACATATTACGTATCAAAAATTTCGCCTTTTAGACCCCCCCTCCCCCATAATCATCAATATATTGGATTGTTTGGAAAGATATGTCGTTTTTTAAAGCTATACATGGCACAAGAAATCCGTTTTCGACAAATTTTTTTCAGCAGTAGGTAAGAATATATGCTAAATACGATCCAATCAGTCTTTTTAAGTGTAACTTATGTTTTCGTGTCAATAAACAGATTTTTGAAAAATTCGGGTTTTTCAATATTGCAACTTAATTTTAAAATGTTGATATTTGGCTATAGAAGTCTTTTTTTGACGAAAAAAGATTTTTTTGATCTTCCTAGGGTTTTTCTAGACAGGGAATCGACTGCGCGCATTTCCGTTGCATGAAAATGCTTCCCTGACCCTGATTCAGGCACGTATGTTTCAAGCGGCAATAAGTCTGTGCCAACTTTTGTTTTTCGATCATTTTTGATACTTGGGGGGTTTTCGGCTATGGGGAACTTGAATCCGATGGAATTATCAAGGTTTAACTTCAAGAGGTACCTCTACAGGGGAGGGAGATGGGTAAAAAAAAGGTCTTTTCTTTGTAAGCAAAATCCCACAAAAGGTCTGTTCTTTGTAATCCATTTTTGACCATAACCCCGAGGTCTATGACAAAAAATAACGGCGGATTCGTGTTCAGCGCCTAGAAGAACCGTAGGAACGTCGAAAATTTCGTAAAAAAACCGAGTTTTATAGCGAAATATCAACATTTTAAACCTAGGGTACATCTTTGAGACCCCAATTTTTCGAAAAAGTCTGGATATTGACACGAAAACATGAGTTTTGCTCAAAAAGACCAATTGGATCGTATTCAGCATACACTCTTATCCACTACTGAAAAAAAAGTTTATCGAAAACGAGCGAAAAATGCCGATTTATATTAGCCCAATATAAAAATTCGTCTTGTAGATTGTCGGGGAGACCCTCTTGCATAAAAATAAGGATGGGTTTTTTTGTGAATCGTCGTTTTAAGAAAGATATGAAATCCTTACTCTTTTTTTTGTTAAAAAAATGACCGATTTTCTGTCAAGTTGATCATGTTTCAAAAAGCATCAAGTTTTTTATTTCAAGCCCAATTTAAAAAATTCGTCTTGTAGATTGTCGGGGAGACCCTCCTGCATAACAATAAGGATGTATTTTTTGTGAATCGTCGTTTTAAGAAAGATATGGAATCCTTACTCTCTTTTTTGAAAAAATGACCGATTTTCTGCCTAGAGTGATCAAATAAATAAGAGTATGTATTTTCATATTTTCGCTTCAATATACACTCGTTTTCCCTGAATCAGCGTCAAGGAAGCATTTTCAAGCTTCGAGGATGCGCGCAATCGATTTTTCGCATAAAATTACCCCTAGAAAAGTCATTTTTGCAAAAATTCAAAAAAATTTTTTTCGGCAGTGCTGCTGCAAAGTTTACCCCCCCCCCCTTTAAGACACGCAAAAACGGGGAGACTTGCTTATCATTTTACCCCACTTTAGCACTTTTCCTCTTTTTTGATCCTAAAAATAGGGGTTTTTTTCCAAGTGTTATATCTCCAGGAATATTAATTCAATTTAAACAAGTCCAAATGTATGAGGAAAAATTTATTCAAAAAATTTCTTGCTTTAAAGGCAAATGCCGCTATAAAGTACGCTCCCTAAAGTACAAAGTACACTCGGGGGTATACATTGTAGCCGCATTTGCCTTTAAAGGGGCACTAGCAACGGCTTAGGTTTTGCTACATTTTTAAAAGATGCTAGATCTCGCAGGATAAATACATTTCAGACGCGGTTTTTTTTCAAAATTATAGAACCAACAATGAACTTTCACGTAGCGTAATTAATTTTTTGTGAGACCTCAAGTTTTCGTTGTAATACACTCCAAGATTTAGTGTAAAATGTTCATTTTTTATGTGTTAGTAAAATCAAGATAAATCGCAAAATTTTCGATATTTTTATGCATTTTTAGATATTTTTAGTTTTTATCGATGAAAAATTATAGAAATAAATTCAAAGTTGAATTTTGCACTTAAAAAATGGTGCATTTTTGATTGTTGCTTATTTATTACATCGGAGCTAGTGGCGAAAAGGGGCCCGAGTGCCCATCGTAAAATTTGAACCTTCCAAAATCACTTTCACTTATTGATTTTGCTTTTTTGTGGTAGAATTTTAATATATTCTTCATATTAAAGGGGGGCTGAAAGTTACGGTGGGTTATCGACACAATGAAAAAACCTAAGTAAAAACCGTATTTTCCATCCGTTTTCTATGATCTTTTTTTCAGTTATAGAGAATCGGTCATGGGTAATCCGAAAATGATGACGGTTTTGCCTGAAAATCAGGTTTTCGTGTCGGAATTCTAAATTTTTTGAAATTTATGCTATTTTTGAAATTTACGCATCTGTAATTTGACCTTATCTCGGTCAAAATTCATTTGTTTTCGTTGATCTTTTTTTCAGTTATAGAGAATCGGTCATGGGCAATCCGAAAATGATGATGGTTTTGCCTGAAAATCAGGTTTTCGTGTCGAAAATCTAAATTTTTTGATATTTACTCTATCCCATCGGTAATTTGACCTTATCTCGGCCAAAATTCATTCGTTTTCGCTGATCTTTTTTTAAA
>OZJO01017227.1:0-16056 GCA_900406225.1 Acrobeloides nanus | reverse complement strand
GACGGATGTATTTCAATGTGAAGAACATTTCTAGCGTGGTTTCGAAAAAATCCGAGAAAATTTTTTTTTCGACCTCACTAACGTTTTTAAACGTTATAGTAGGAATGAGGTCGAAAAAAAAATTTTCTCGGATTTTTTCGAAACCACGCTAGAAATGTTCTTCACATTGAAATACATCCGTCAGAAAGAAATTTTGGCCGAAAAAAATTATTTTGGGTGTTTTAGAGAGGTTAGAAAATTCAAAAAATACACGTAAAATCGATGGTATTGAGCTTCAGAGCCAAAAAAATATTTTTGAGGGTTCGAGATTTTGCCCGGGACTAAGCCCATAAATAAGTAGGGGTGTTGTAGATAATTTTTAGGGCCAATTGGAAATTATCGTGGGAACAAAGTTTTTTTTTAGAGCCATTTGTTTGAATTTTTGACCCCTCAGGGGGCCGGATTTTTATGTATTTCCATTGTAAAGTCTAAGTTTTCGGCCACTTCTTCCACAACATGACCCCATACACCCAATATAAAAGTTGTAGCCCGCATCTCCAGCTGTCCAACAAAACCGAGATCATCGAAATTGGATTTAACCATCAAGAGTTATGCTCAAAATACTAAAATGGAAAAAATACCCTATAAGGTCCCTATAAGGCCCAACATTCATAGGGGCCAAAATGGACCTTTTTTAAGTTTGCACACCATTTCAAATGCACCAATGTGTTTATTTTGGTCCCAAATTTTATATTCCATGCTCTGTTCGCCTAGTGCCGCAGGATGTTCGAACTTTCGAGATATCGTCTCTTAAATTTTGATTGGACAGTTAAAATCCGATTGGACGGTTAAAAATTTGATTGGACGGTTACAAATTTGATTGGACGGTTAAAAAATTATTGGACGGTTAAACCCCCATTGGATGGTTAAAAAGTCGATTGGACGGCCAAGCTGTAATAGAGTCAAAAATCCTTTCCACGCAAAATCGAATTTTGTGGGTAAAAAATTGAATTTTATACCGGTAAATCAGCACCCAAAATCCTTGCTGCTTCCAAATGCCTCTTTGGATTTGCCCAAACAGTAAATTGAAACACCGCTGGTGCCGTCACAATAACCGAAAGGCCATGTGGAATTAGTGAATGACCATCATATTCTGAATCAACATAAGGCTTGGAGCAAAACTTGCCCTGCGAACTGATAGGGTACGAGAGCCCATGGCAGAAGTGCACCCCAGCATTTCCTATTCCCATACCGGCATAGCATGCAGCTAGTTGCATCTGTGATCTTGCTTCAATGTCATCTGGATTGGAGACAGCACGACGGAAGTATTTATGAACGATCTAAATTTTTATAGTTGGTAGTGCTTCATCTTCTAAATTAGCGTCAGCTATTCGGTGATCACTATGGTATAGTGGTCCAGCGCACTGATTTTAATTCAGCATCACTCGAACTAGCAAATTTTCAGATCTCGGACCCCTGTATCGACGAAGTAGCGGGAAAAAACTTAAGGGCTCTCTTTTGTTTTTTTAAATATTTTTCCTTTGGGGGCTTGCTCCCATCTCAAAATCATGCTTGTGCTTCTGGACTTATGAGAACCGGACCCATTTTCGGTGTCTGCCTTTGATCAATTGGAATCACTTTATAAATCATAGTCTTGAAAAAAAGTGTAGTTTTTTTGAAATTACCCGAAGTGTTTCTCTTGCCCAAACATCACTTATGGGATTTGCTCCTTGATACAAAGGCCGAAATTCTGGCTTTTCCGGACGAGGAAGTCTCTAAAATTTGACGTTTTATAACTATTGCCTTTGAGGGATTATTAGTTCTTAGATAGAACCTCATAATAAGGCTTATTCGTGAACGATTCCAACGCATGCGAAAGAACATCAAACCCAGAATAGATAGCAACATTTCTTGGCATACTCACGACATTTAGAGGATCGACCAAGGAAAGGTGTGGTTTGATAGCCCTCACTCGAATTCCACATTTGCACTTTTTCTCTGGCATATCAAAAACTGCGGCGGCTAAAGGATAATAAATATTAGGTTGAACCGAAAGTTCCTGCACTAATTTTCAAGTAATCGTTTTGAAAATTAGTGCAGGAACTTTCGGTTCAACCTAATATAATTAATCATATGGTAATTTTTTAAATCTCGAGTTGCTTCATAATTTTTTGATTTTTCTTTGAAGGGATAAAAGACAAAAATTCTGTGACCAATTTTATAAGGTCTCCATTAACAACTTTTTTGAATCTATCAAAAAAATTTTTGCACTAGCGAGATCGAACCCTCGACCATTTGAGTGCAAACTGAGACTTTTGCCACTTTATCATGGGTGACAAGTTTTACTATTGTAAAGAAATGCGCCAAATGTAAAATATATTCAAATTTTCTTACCAGTACATTCACTACCAGTGCCTGCCGTTGTGGGAATCGCAATAATCGGAAGAGTTTTATTTTGTGGCAATAAGCCTTTGCCAAAAGGTACGATGAAAAAGTCATAAACATCGGCTTCTGGATTACTCGTGTATAAGGCAGCTGTCTAAAATTTCCTCCGGGTACATAAATTTAGAGAGTAAGGTTACTTTTGTAGTATCAATAGTAGATCCACCTCCAACTGCAATAAAACAGTCAAAATTCTTAGCCCGACAAAATTCTATAGCTTCTATTGCATCTGAAAAGTTGGATGTTATTATCTGTTTCACATGACATATAAAAAAGTTCCTAGATCAGTGGCTTAGTGAGAAGGGTTGAATAGGGGGAACTTACCCAAAAAGGTCGTTTTCGACAAAAAGGACCCTTATGATTGTGGTTTTTAAGGAATTTCGGCCTTCAGAAGCAAATGTCTCCTGCTCCTTTCCTATGCTACTGCTCTAGAAAGATACATGGCTTGGAAGTAGGTCGTTAATCTTATAGATTTGAGTCTAGTGGCATAGCCAAACTCTAATGAAGCCTGCGGGGGAGAGGGGGGAGGCGGGGTAGGAAATTTTTCAGCCACTTGACTATCAAGCCAATTTTTTTTAATCATGTCAAGTGAAATAAATAAAAGCTTACTTTCAACAGCTGGCTCACATTTGACTTTATCAAAAACTTCATAAGAAATTCCCAACGATTTTAAAGATTGTTCAACTTGTCTAAATTTTTTGTACTATTTAAAAAAAAATTTTTAAGCTACTTAAATGCAGTTGTATTTTTGACATTTTTATCAGTAATGACCACTGGATTTTTGGCCTTAAAATTGAGTATATCATGTCCAACTTCTTTAGTCACTCCAGGACCAAATCTTAAAACTGAACCAGACATTTCAAATGCATATTCGGTTTTGTCTAAAATTTCTGACATGAAGAGGTATAAAATGGGACTAGGCCTTGGGTGTCGTCCACTAGGGCTTGTGTCGGTCCTTAAGCCCTGGGGCTATCCCCTAGGCCTTATGGGCTAGAGATCAGATTTTTCAAAAACCTAGGATTGGGGGATAGGTTAACCAGGGAACCAGGGGAAAATCCCCGGTTTTAAAAAACCTGGGCTCCGATCGGGGACTGGAGGGACGAGTAAGACCAGGGCGGAGCTCCGCCCGGTCTCTATTATTGGCCCAGGGCCTTCCGTGATCCTGGCCCTGTGGTCCTATCCGATTTTCGATCCCTGATAGCATGTCGGTATCTTGTGAAATCATGCCTAGTAGGAGTGATCGCACACTTTTCTTTTATATGGACACCCTAAAAGGGGTAGGAAAACAACCGCTTTCTAACACTATCATATGAGGGGTCAGGGTAGTGGCTTAAAAAACGACTTTTTTTATTCCATCAAAATTCCTAAAAAGTTCTTATGATTTTTAGGCCGGTCAAAAATTATAGGCCTTTGGACAATATTTCTTCATAAATAATGAATTCATAAATTTTACCTCCATCATTCTTCTTCCAAAAATACCCTTCTTCTTCATTTTGACTATGAACAGGATCTTTGAAATTCTGACCCAATTTTTCCAGCATTTCCTTAGCTAACTTGGTATAGGAGCTCGTGAAAGTTGTCATTTTTAAAATATAAATTCACAAATTTTTATTCTTAACCAATCAAGAATAAACCAACTGTGCACACAAAACTATAAAGGAGATGAAGGTTGATTGAAAATTTTTTGTCAAAAACACATTAAAAACAGGTTCTTATGAATTTGTTTGATATAATTATTATGACAGATCTTTGAAACAAATTATATTGTCATGGAGCAAAGGTCAAAAAATAATAATAAGCAGTAGTGCCATCCTGGCCTGATTTGGCCTGTAAAAAATTGAGCAAGTCAAGCCTGGCCTGAGAGCAGGATAGGATTGGTCTTGGCCTGCATACATCTACCAACCTAGCCTGAGAATAAGCCAGGCCATAGATTTATCTCTTGTAGCAATCTACAAGACTGTTTTAGATGTAGCATCTAAAAGAAATTACAAATAACAAGTAAATTCACGGAGAGTGCAAGGAAAAAAGCTTCAAGAAATCGAAGGAAGTTTACAAGCCAAACAGTCATTGGCTGCAATAGAGCAGTGGGTTAAGCATCAACGCCAAAACGGAAAGCAGAAACCAACAGTGAAAGTTCAAGACCAGACAGTCCAACAAACTTTTGCGAATCTCAACGACATGGTGCATCTGGCCAATTTCGAACCCAAAACAGTCCGCTGTGGCAGTACTACTGGCTGGCTTGATCTAGGCCAAGACACACCTCTAGTTAAGGCGCATAAAAATTTTCTGACTAAGCCACTGTGTTGTAAATAGACTATATAAATCGTAATTTTATTTGTAAATATTAAAATGTCACTAAACTAAAAGCTTAGGCCCGCCACTAGCTGACGCTAGCAGCGTTGTAACGTCGTAATGGCATTTTTCAAACCGTCGTAATTCAGCTTTGCCTTATCCGTTTTCGGGGATCTTGTGTCATTTTTGTAGAACTAGATCTCCTGCATTGCTTGCGTCAGGTTTTCCCGTCGCACTAAGCATTTTAACTCGTCGTAATGAGTTTCTACGACGACTACTTTTGAATTTTTTTTGAAAAAAATTTTATGTCGTCGTCGTAGAAACTCATTACGACGAGTTAAAATGCTTAGTGCGACGGGAAAACCTGACGCAAGCCATGCAGGAGATCTAGTTCTACAAAAAGTCCCCGAAAACGGATAAGGCAAAGCTGAATTACGACGGTTTGAAAAATGCCATTACGACTTTACAACGCTGCTAGCGTCAACTAGTGGCGGGCCTTAATAAAAAAACATTTATCTAATAAACTTTCCATGAAAGCTCATACATTTTGGCAATAATTTCACGATTTGTTTCAATTGGAAAGATGTTTGTAAAACCTGATGAGGCTGCAATAGCCAATTTTTCGAAGCAATCTTTTTCAAATCCCATTTCAGACAAGCCATTCGGGACTTTAAAATCTTTCATGTAGCTGCGTAAAATTTCTGCAAGAGTTTCTCCAATTTGTTCTGGAGAAGCATTGTCCTAAAATTATACTTAAATATCGAAAGGGATCCAATTTTGGGCGAGGGGAGTGGGCAAAAATCTGAAATTTTTGAATATCTGAATAGAACCATATCGAAAGAAAATAAAAAAATCGAATTTTATAGATAAAAAAATTATATTTTATACCGGTAAATCAGCACCCAAAATCCTTGCTGCTTCCAAATGCCTCTTTGGATTTGCCCAAACAGTGAATTGAAACACCGCTGGTGCCGTCACAATAACCGAAAGGCCATGTGGAATAAGTGAATGACCATCATATTCTGGATCAACATAAGGCTTGGAGCAAAACTTGCCCTGCGAGCTTATAGGGTATGAGAGCCCATGGCAGAAGTGCACCCCAGCATTTCCTATTCCCATACCGGCATAGCATGCAGCCAGCTGCATCTGTGACTTTGCTTCTATGTCTTCTGGATTGAAGACAGCACGACGGAAGTATTTGTGGACGATCTAAATTAGTTAACGCTACTATAAGATCAAAATTAGCAAATCAGATATCAGTGACTACTATGGTGTAGTAGTCAGGTGCTCTGCCAGGAAATCGACATCCCTAGCAAGGGTTCGAGTCCCTCTTGCGTATCAATGATTTTGCTTGAACATTTATCGGTCGGGATGACAACATAAATACTTTAAATGTGTATTTTTTTAAATTACTCGAAGTGTTTCTCTTGCCCAAACATCGGCTATGGGATTTGCTCCTTGATACGTAGGTCGGAATTCTGGCTTAACTGGACGAGGAGCTCTCTAAAATTTGTTTGTTTATACCCGCCTTGTTAGTTCTTAAATAGAACCTCATAATAAGGCTTATTCGTGAACGATTCCAACGCATGTGAGAGGATATCAAATCCAGTATAGATTTCAACATTTCTTGGCATACTTAAAACATTTAGAGGATCAATCAAAGAAAGGTGTGGTTTGATAGATCTCACTCGAATTCCACATTTGCACTTTTTCTCTGGCATGTCAAAAATTGCTGTGGCTAAAGAAAAAGGATAAATATTAAAAACCTATAATATTCGGAGGCGAGACTGTGATGCCAAGTTCGGAGGCGAAATTCAGCTTGGAGGCGTAGCCAATCTCGAAAGCGAGGCCTAATGCCGAGCCCGATTATCGAAGGCACTATGTCTCCCCAGAGGGGATGCGTTAAATAAAAATATTATTACATGTGCATTCACTACCGGTGCCTGACGTAGTGGGAATTGCAATAATCGGAAGAGTTTTATTTTGTGGCAATAATCCTTTACCAAAGGGCACGCCGAAGAAGTCATACACATCGGCTTCTGGATTGCTAGTGTATAGGGCAGCTGCCTAAAATTTAAGTTGGAGTAATAAGGTTTTGTAATGTCGAGCATTCTAGAGAGGCATCCGAAGAGAATGTTATTGCTAGGCAAAATCTTTGGCCTCAATCGGGGTTTGAACCAGCCTTTAGAGGTGCCTGAGACAAGCCCAGTACCACCGAACCATGGGAGTAACCGCTCTTAATTTGACTTCGTAGTAATGCCGTTTCAACGGTTTCAATAAAAAGGGGTTACCTTTGTAGTATCAATAGTAGATCCTCCTCCAACGGCAATAAAACAGTCAAAATTTTTGTTCCGACAAAATTCGATAGCCTCTATCGCATCTGAAATGGGATTTATGACATCAGGCTGGTGTCAGCTACTAGTTGAGTGCCCAAAAATTCAGCACTCAACTAGTAGCTGACACCAGCCTGATGTCGCTTATCCGAACCAGGGCAGCACACCTTATTGTTTTTTAGAGTATAGGCTTACTTGCAACAGCTGGCTCACATTTAATCTTGTCAAAAACTTCATAAGAAATCCCCAAAGTTTTTAAAGATTCTTCTACTTGCCTAAATTTTTTGTACTATTTAAAAAAAAATTTTAAGCTACTTAAATGCAGTTGTATTTTTGACATTTTTATCAGTAATGACCACTGGATTTTTGGCCTTAAAATTGAGTACATCATGTCCAACTTCTTTAGTCACGCCAGGACCGAATCTTACTGTCGATCCGGACTGTTCAAATGCGTATTCTGTTTTACCTAAATTTTGTGCAATGACCCACTCTCTATTCAACTTTTATTGCCTTGGGGAATGGCAAAGAATAAAGGCCGACTGGGCACTTTTATCATAATAAATTTTTTCGATGTTTAAGGAAAAATTGAAACAAAGTTAAAAAAATAAGTAAATTTTGTGTTAAAAAATTAATTTTTTTTAAAATTATTCTATAAATTATAAAATCATAAGGAAACCATTATACTTTTTGGACAGAAGTGGATTAAAAATTTTACCTCCATCATTCTGCTTCCAAAAATATCCTTCTTCATCATTTTGACCATGAACAGGGTCTTTGAAACTCTGACCCAATTGTTCTAACATTTCCTTAGCTAACTTGGTATAGGAGTTCGTAAAAGTTGCCATTTTTTAATATAAATTTAACAAATTTTTATTCTCAACCAGTCAAAAATAAGAAAACTACTTAAAATTGTAAGATAGATAAAAGTACACGCAAAATTTTCTTGCCAAAAACATATTAAAAACAGGTTTTTATGGCTGTTCATGTATGAATATTTGATGTATAATGTTTGGTGTAATTATTATGATAATTTATAAGTAAAAAATTCCATTAATATAAAGCAAAGGTCAATAATAAAAAATATAATAAAAGTACATAAAAAGATCGTACTACTATAGAAGTGGGGATCTGGGAGTTTGACTCATGGCCAATTGGCTAAGTGCTCGGGCTTCACTCATAGATCACGAGTTCGATCCCGCGCCCAAATGTTATTTTTATTTTGTTGTCAAAATTCATGTAAATTTTTGCCTTTCCATGTTTTTATTCGGAGAACACAATGGCGCTATTATTTTTTCATGAAAACTTTTGGAAAAATTAGAAAAAAGTTTTTGATTTTTTGAATTTTTTTTCAATTTTATCAAAAGTTTTCATGGAAAAATAATAGCGCCATCATGTTCTCCGCATAAAAGTGCGAATATGCAAAATTTGTTTGAATTTTGACTCAAAATATAAAAAAATGACTGTTGGACACAGGTTCGAACCCGCGACCTGTTAAAAAGAATAGAAATTAACTTATCTTTTTAATATTTTATTTAAAGCAACAGTTAGACTAAAAATTCAATACAATTTCAACCCTTTTATAGACGTAGAAATTAGGCGGAGTTTTTACAAAAAAAGTGGCAGAATGATTCACAAGCTGATCAAAGCGCATGCAAGAATCAAAGCGCATTGCATGCGCTAAAAATTATGAAATAATATTTTTATATAAAATTTTGCTGCAAAAAGCAGCACACGACCTATGAGTGAAGGCCGAGCACGTTAGCTAATCGACCATGGTTCAAACCCCAAAAGTCTCTATGGTACTCGTTTTGAAGCGCTCGTCGAACTGAGTAAAATAGAAAAAATTTTAAAATTTTAACCCTTGCCTCTTCTCTCCTCTTTGATGCGCATTTGTGGAGATTAGCAGAAGTTTAAAATTTTAAACGATAAAAGAGCATGCCCCAAAATTAAAGACTTCCATGCAATTCCCTTCCCAAAGAAATGGTATTATTTTTGAGTCAATGCCCCCTCCCCACACATTTTCTACAAAATCTGGACCTCCCCCTTATATTCAAGTTGGTCAACCTAATGACTAATAGCAATAGTAGAACGATTAAACAACAAAAATGATTGGACATGGTTATATCTCTTTTTTATAATCTTCAAAAAAGTTGTTCGAATTTCTCGTTGAATTGCCAATGTAACGAGGATATTAATAACTCCTAAAAAGTTTAATTCATTTTTTAAATACAGTCGACTAGCTATTTATGGAAACCGGACCCAGAGTGGAGGTTTGGCGAGATGCTTTTACACCGAAAAGTGTTCACCGAAACCAAACCAGGATAGCAGATTATAGAAATGGCAGCTCAGCAAAAGTCGACTGTATCCTATCCTACTACTATAAACGTGTAATGTGATGAGGATGTTATCTCGCAAGGGCCCTACTTTTTACATGGTTTGTTACAATGTGCCTCGGAGATTCCCTTCTTCTCTCCTCGTAGCCTCATTCTCCTGTACTATTCAATATACCTTTATTTAGAATCATAATGTAGACAATATAAATCAGTGACCATCTCGGGTTTAAATATAGGTAAGCATCCGGCAAAACGCAGAAAAACAATTCGTTTGAAACTAACAAGCCAATTGTAATAGTTGATCTGAGAAGCTTCTTCTTTTGATGAATATGTAGTTTTGAACGGGAATTGATATAAAAGATCTTTAAAAATGCATTGATGGAAAACAATTTTGCTAACTTACAAGATATACCTTAACCATAATTGGGATATATAGCAAAATTGCAATGATGGATGAGAACATTCGAACAAATCTAAGGCTATAGAAAATTCCTGGTATGTCGCCATTTACGAAGTTACACATGGCAGGAACCTAAATTGAAGAATACTGTTCTGATCCTCGACAGAGTATTGGGTCATGCAAAATTTTTTGAACTCAAGGGGAACCGAACCCTTAATATTGTCTGTGATGACAAATTCCATAGACAATGCACTGGACTACTATACCATAATGGTCATAGTGACTGATCGCTAATTCCTTAAAGTTTTGTCAACCGTAACAAATAATAAACGGTTAGGTAGGTAGAGGTAGGTCAAGTCTGTAAGCAAGGACATCAGGGACGTGCCACCAAACATCAAAGTCCTCAGAAAAAAATGAAAAATTTATTAAGAAAAATGAGGTTTTTCACCTTGGTGGTCCCCCTAAACTCTGGTTATGGGCTGAGAAAGGTTAATCGCAGGGCAAGATTTGACTATGTCATGTGGGGTATATCGACTTCTCATATTTTTAAACTAAAAAATTACAATATACTGATCTTTCATGGTAAAAGCTTGAAATGCACCAATGATAAAAATAGGTATCATAATTGAAAGTGGTGCAAAGACCAAAGCATAAGCGTATCTTAGAGAAAAACCAATGTAGCGTAATGGAAACGTGACTGATATAACCCTATCAAAAGTACAAAATAAGACCATTAATCCAGTAGCTGGTATAGTAATAATCCAAAAGTAATTTTGAATCAAATTTATGCACATCCAAGGAGTGAAGAGAGGGATAACTAAACGAAGAAATATTAGAGTGCAATTTTAGTAGGAGATTAGCGCCTGCTTGGTTCAGATGCCTCAGGTACCTCGTAGAGATTAAGTTCTCGGGTACAACCCCTTCCCTACCCATTGGGAGGGGGCAGAGGCGTGTCCAGAATTTTGATTTTTTTGGTTTTGGGGGCCACCTAGGTAAAAACCTCCTTTTCTAACAAAAGATATCAAATTTTGACCAAAAATGTCATCTTTATTAAGAAATTTTTGGTATGACCGCCCTAGCCCCTCACTCGATATGTATGGGGAGGGGAGTGGGGATATACCCTCCTAGCTCCACTACCTAATCAATGGTCATATTGATATTTACAACTTACAGTTTTCGTTATAATAAATGCTCATTCGAAATATACCCGAAGAAATATACCCTAGACCAAAGCAAGCATCATAAATCATAGGTCCAGCAAAGATGATAAACTCTTTTTGACAATTTAAGTCTTTATTTGTAATTATAAACAATGCTATAATAAAATTAGTAGTAAATAAAAAGAAGCCTTCAGTAATAGAAAAGTAGAAGAAAATAATATCCATATTAGAGGTGGAAACATTTGAATATATCATGATTCTATAAAATATTTAAAAAAATGCAAAACAAGGCGATAGCTACAAGGTTACAAAAGAGTGAATAAAACCTGGGGTGTGACCTTGATTGGTTTTGAATGGCAACAGGGTACAGAGCATAGGTAACCAAGGGGGGGGGGTACCCCCTAAAAATTCATCCTCGGGGAACGAATGGTGATAAAAACGTACTTTAAATTGTAGAAAAAGCATTTATAGAAAAAAAGTTATAAAAACAAAAAACGGGTTCAGGGGCCGATTTTTGAGAAAATGACATCTCGATTTCTCCACAAGTTTAACCCGTAGATGCCGGTTGACCTCCTGGTCGGCAGCCACATCTCTGCAAGGATAAAAGATTTTTCGATGCGATTTTTTTAAAGTTGTTCCCGTGCAATGGCGCACGTTTCGCGCTAGTTTTCAACCCGAAGCTCACTCGGCTTGTATTTTTTCTAGAAAATGCACATTTGGGTGACACGGGTTTTTTCGCTTTAACTTTTTACAGTTGATGAGTCGCAACACGCGGTCTTTTGTAAAATGTACCTGAGACTTTCCCCTAACTCCTGCAAAAAACCGTTTTGAACAATTCTCTGTAGATTCCGAGATATGGCCTTATGAAGTTTTGAAAGTTACTCCTGCAAGGGCTATACCCTAAAACATATCGATTTAGTGCCAAAGCACTAAAAAAAGTTGACGATTTTTTATAATTTGGTAGCGTGAAACACGAGCTTTCAAATAAGACCCAAATCTTAGCTGTCAGATTTATATTCGTAGAGATATGAGTTTATTATTACTTTTCGACAACATAAAACTTCACAAGGCCATATCTTGGAATCTACAGAGAATTGTTCAAAACGGTTTTTTGTAGGAGTTAGGGGAAAATCTCAGCTACATTTTGCAAAAGACCGCGTGTTGCGACACATCAACTGTAAAAAGTTAAAGCGAAAAAACCCGTGTCTCCCAAATATGCATTTTCTAGAAAAAATACAAGCCGAGTGAGCTTCTGGTTGAAAACTAGCGCGAAACATGCGTCATTACATGGGAACAACTTTAAACAAAACCGCATCAAAAAATCTTTTATCCTTGCAGAGATATGGCACTTTGACTGCCGACCAGGAAGTTAACCGCATCTACGGGTTAAAGGCGCGGGACCTAACTTATGTACTTTTGTTAATCACTCACTAGGTACATAAAAATAACTTAGGCTTCAAGTTTGTGGCGACACTTCTTGGAGTACGCACACATCTTGTGCGACTTTTCCAAACATTGTTTCTTAGAATTTGTCTGACTATACCGATAAACAAAAAGTTTTCTCACACATTTTTTAACATTAATTTTAAGTAAAATATTTTCTTAGTAAAGTCTTAAGAAAATATCCACGTTTTATGAAATGTATATTTGTAGTGAAATTTTAAAATTGTACAACGTTCCTAGAAAAATTGCGTGAAATGTGAATATGTTGTTTGATTATCTTAATTTCTCTAATAGAGCGATATGTTGCTCTATTTTCAGCCTACCTGGAGCACGGTGCACCAAAATGCCGAAGATGCAGAAAGAGTCAACAAAAATTTAGCCAATCGACTCCGCTCGCTGAGCGCTTCAAAATAAGTACAATATCATGGGGTTTTAGGGGATTTGATCCATGGCCGATTGGCTAACATGCTAGGCTTTCATTCATCGAACGCGGGTTCGATCCCGTTGTTAAGAAAAGAGCAACTTGAGATATGTTCTTTTATTGCTGATGGAATGGCAAAAATATAACAATGCGAAACACTTATATACAGTTTTACAAGGTCATACACAAGCGGTGTGCTGTGAGGGGGGGGGGGGTGTTGCTCTATTAGAGCATGTCGTTCTATTTTTCAATCTACCCAAAAGGACAACAAGCAACAAAAAAGTTTCACAAAAATTTTTAAACAAAAAACAGATGTTGAAAAGCTGCATGTGGAAAAACATCATCAGAGCGCTAAGTCATTTCAATACCGACTACTCCAATTTTGGCTTACTCATAAGACAGTCAAAGTCCAGCAAATACAACAGCTATGTCAAAAACAAAACAGGATCGTAATCAGCAATCAAAGTTGCTTCAAAAAATACCGCAATCCCAAACATACATGACCAAATGGTGGTAATTTTTTCGAAAAAAGGCACAACCCTATTTTTCACAAAAAAAGCACAACCCTTTGTTTTTTTCGAAAAAAGCACAACCCATACAAACAATACAAGGGTTGTGCCTGGGGCATAGCGCCGAGCACAACTCATTATTATCTCTGCACAACCTCGTCGCTTCGCATCGAGGCACAACCCACTTTTTTCGGGCGACAAAACCGTACAACCCTGTGGTAATTTATTACCACCTATGGTCGTGTATGATCCCAAACCACTGTGTTATTGTTAACTTGCCAGATACCTCAAGGGGGGGGGGTAGATTACCCCACCACTCATCCGACGGCCAAAATTTGTCACTCATTTATCCATCATCCAAATTTTTTGAAAAAAACCATTCTGATTGACTGAATTTTTTCAACAAATTGTACTTTTTCAACTAAATTTATTATCTTTAAAATTTTAAGCTTTGTGATTTTAACGATATAGAAATTTATTCTAAATTTTTTACTTTTTTACCCATTCCCCTCCTTAAGGGTCCTTTATCCATCCATCCGACTCGAACCATAGCTGTACAAGGAGGGGGGTACTGGCGCCCTAAATACGAGGTGGTCCCACACCACCTCCACCAAAAAAAACGACCTTTTTTTTTGATAAAATATTTAATTTTCATGCCTTATCGACCACTTTGTACGAAGTGGGAAACTTTTTATAATAAACATTTCTTAAACCAACCCCAAATACGAAGTGGGTATTACAAATTTTCGGCAAAAAGACGAAGTAGGGGGGGGGGTACAGTACCCCCCCCCTTGTTCAGCTATGACTCGAACCTTTTACGAGGGTACCTTTGAGGATGCTTGCCAGGTAGGACTGTCGCCTTCACTGCTTACATTGCTACGTAGCAGATCATACAAAGGCAAGGGGTCCGGAAAATCGCAATTTTGCGAGGTTGTCTATATTTTTTTTCGAAATTTGCAAGGTTGTCTGATTTTTTCAAAATTTGCGAGGTTGAATGTAACCTCACAAATTAAGAGTTCTAATTCAATCTTGCAAATTGCGAGGTTCAATCCAACCTTAATTTATGAGGTATAATTCAATCTTGCAATCTTGAGCAAAATTTTTTCAAATTTTGCAAAGTTCGCCAATTTGCTACGTGAGTTGGGTCGGACTGTCATACCCCTTACCCATGTATGTAGCAAATAGTTTTAATAAATCTCGACTTAAAAAAGTTATATTAATGATAGGCAAAAATTCTAGGTAATCGAATTTAGTAGTCTGATAAAAATTATATTGAAGTACAACAATCTTTGAAACATGGTCATCATTAAATCGTACTCGCACTTATAAGATGAAAGACTAAGATCATAACCACTTGACTAGGCCCAGATTTTTGTGATTTCTTCGATAAACTGACTACTTTGTCTCTGGGAACCACATTTCTCTTGAGCTCAAACATTTAATGACATATTCTTTTAAGCTCCAAAATTGTCATCAAAAATTCTGTTGAATTCAACAAACTTTGTATTGAAAATTGAGTGATTTTCCCATTTGTTAATATAAATTGAAACATATATTCATTAACTTCCATGTGATTAAAATTACTTAATTGTCTGGACTTGGAGAAATTATTTAAGATATTAAAAGCCAATTTCTGTAAGGATTGACCCTACGAGGGCACAATCTGCAAAAGGTCTCCCGATCAACTTGAAAATGTTATAAACTATAGTTTTCAGTTATTCTGAACACATTTATGCTAAAATTTTCATGGATCTCATTTTCGAATGTCGATATCCTGCTACCGACCATGATTTCCGCATTCACGTCAGTTTCGAAAAATTCCGAAGCCTCTATCTCGCGTTCCCTCAAGGCTAGCATCATGATCTTGGGGTCATTGAATAGCTGGTGATGTGTACTACAACTTTTATTTTTACCACGAGTGTCCATTTTCAACAAGAAAAAAAGTTTAGACATGAAAACTGAAAATTTCTCGAAAATTTTTACCCCCCTTTTTTGCTTGTTCGTCTCCTATCTCAGTCCATTTAGAAGATTTCTGGCCTCTCAAAGTGGTTTCTAAAACTACATATTATGAACTTTAAAATAAGCCATCACTCATGAAAAATGGATCAGGCGAAGCCGAGAAAATCGACTCAGAAGTTGGTGAAATTGACCTTCTCAAAGGGGAGGGGGTCAACTTTGCAGCTGCACTTCCGAAAAAAATTTTTTTTGAATTTGTGCAAAAATGACTTTTCTAGGGGTAATTTTATGCGAAAAATCGATTGCGCGCACTCTCGATGCGTGAAAACGCTTCCTTGACCCTGATTCAGGGTAGGTGGTGGGTGTTTTAAAGCGAAAATCAAATTTTGGTTTTTTTTTCAAGAATCAGGATCAAGGAAGCGTTTTCATGCTTTGGGAATGCGCGCAATCGATTTTTGCATAAAATTACCCCTAGGAAAGTCATTTTTGTACAAATTCAAAAAAATTTTTCGAAAGTGCTGCTCAAAGTTTATCCCCTTCAAAAAGGGGTATTTCCCGGAACTTTTTACCAAGTAAGGTTTTTCTTCATGAAATTAATGTTCCCTACCGTTTTTCGACGTGCTGAACACGAATCTGACGTCAATTTTGTGGTTTGACTATGTTTGGAATTAGTTCCAGGGTTTTCCTTCATTGTTATTTTTAAAGGGGAATTATTTTTTTTCTCACCGAAAATATTTTTTTTCTCACCTAAAATATTTTTTCTCTCACCTATATTTTTTTTCTCACCT
>OZJO01017219.1:0-16158 GCA_900406225.1 Acrobeloides nanus | reverse complement strand
ATTTTGTTAAGGTGAAGAAAATCGACTTTGAAAACTTCAAAGTAATTTTTGACAATGTTAGGATCAACGGATTTCGAAAATTTTTATCAACACTTATTCGGCCATTGTTCAGCTACATTTAAAAAAGACCGCATAGAAATTCGTTAGAGTGGGTGCGAGAACGACTAAAAACATTGATGCTACAGGCCAAAATGAACGCTCTGTACGAAAAGTCCGTACGAACCACAATTGTACGAAAAGTGATAGTGCGATAATTTGTAAGATTTCAGATAATCTCCCGAATCATCTATATAATAACTCTTTTAATATTCGTAATGAATTGCTCTCCAAACATGGGATTAATTATCGAAAATATGAAGATATTCCACAACGAAGTTCTAAGAGATCAATGGTATATTGAATTCATAACCCAGTATTCTGCAATAGCATTTTTCTTTGTTTGCAATGCTTTCTACTTCGTTGCATTCCTATATTTGTTGAAACTAAAGTTCAAAACAAGTCAATCAACAGTTGTATCTACTGATATCTTATTATTTGCTCAAACATTTTTTATTATTGCCTATAAAACCCTCTCAGCATCGTTATGGACATTTTATAAAGCTCCGAATGTGTTTATGCAAACTATGGTGATGTTTATAACTGTATTTGAACCGAGCTATCATCCATATATGTATTTGATTTTCAATAAGTAATCATTTTATACTGAAGCCGAAAAAACCATAAGCGGGACCATTATGTTTTGGATTTAACTCTCCGAAAGATTTTCTTTCTGGCTACACTGCTGCACTCAAAAAAGTATCCAGAGGGCAATACCCATGAACCAATTTCACCCTCCGAGGTATTATTCCTCCATCGTCGGACACTTTATCGAATTGGACACTTCGTCGACCAAACATTTGATCATATTACCTTCCCTAGGCAACTCTGGGCCAGGGTTGCCGTTTTTACTTAAATTTAAGTAATTTACTTAAATTTGACCCTAAAAACATTACAATTTAAGTAAAATTAAGTAATTTACTTAAATTTGAGACCAAAAACTAGTGATAATTGAAGTAATTACTTAAATTTGGCTTCAAGAAACTTAAATTTGAAAAATTCATCTGGCAACCCTGCTCTGGGCATCTCTTTCTCTTTCTCCTCTAGGACTCCTCTCCATCAGCGTTGCAGCACTAGAGGGAAGCATCAGCTGGGTGTCGAACCGTTCAGGTCGACGAAGTGATAAGTTTGCAAAGTGTCCGGCAACCTTATTCCTTGAGGGTTATTTTTTTGAGTTTATCGTTGCATATCTCAATGAAAATTTGTTATATATGCTTTTTTCAGGAGGTTACGTTTGGAATTTCGAAAACTTTTCAAAAAGAGTTATAAAAGCGGCAGAACTAATCCTCAAGTGCTACAAGCGTGATATTCAAAGTGAAACTGTTGTAATTAGCCCATTTTTCTAGACGAACTTATAAAATTTTGATTATACTGGGCTGTTCAATAAAGGTGCGCGCTAGCAGTCATGAAACGCATTTCACGACGATTTTCGGACGCTAGCAGTCCGGAAATTATAGTATTTCCGGTCGCTAGCAGTCCGGAAATCGTCTGGAAATCATTCAGAAATTGTGAAAATGCACTATTTCCGGACGCTCGCGCATTTCCAAACGGCTAGCATCCAGAAATGCTATTTCCGAACTGCTAACGCGCACCCCTAAGTGATGACCGCTCAAAAAATGCCTCTAATTTCGTCATTTTTCTGCAGTTTTCGATGAAAGCACAATATATCCAAAAATCGGCCAATACAAATGTGGAAAATTTTTGATTTTTTTTACTTTTGCTATCATTGAGTGTCTTTTTTGAAAGCTCTGACTGAAACAGACTATATTTTGTTTCTGGTTACTATCAATTCTTTCAAGACCTGCTTTTACAAACTACAAGAGCCAGAGGCTTAGCTAGGGGTGCAAGGGGGCAATTGTCTCTCGTCGTCGAAATTTTTGGTTAAAATTTTCGTGATTGCCCCCGTCAGAAAATTTCTTAAAGGGGTGCAGATCTGGGATCAATCTCAAAAATTTTTCGAAAGAAAAATTTTTTCTTTAGAAAAGTGACTTTTTAGGAGTAATTTTATGCGGGAAAACATGAATCTGATATCAGATTTTGATTTTGAAAGAAAAAATTTTTCGACCGAGATGACCCCAGATCTGCACCCCCCCCCCTTTAACAAAAAGTGTGCTTTTCAACACCTCATCGAATTCCGCCTATGTCCCTGATAGTTATATTTTATTAAAATTTCGAAATAACAAAATTTGAATGTGTTAAATTGACAGTAGCATTTTTCTTGAAACATTTGAAACCATAGAAGTCTAGATAATGTTTTCGGACGACACTGCTAAATTGGATAACATTAACTTTTGTTAAGGTAACGCTCTACCTCAGAATAAACAAAGCTACACTATTTCCCAGCGTCAACAAATCACTTATCCATGTCCATTGAGAGCTGGCAAAAGTTAAAATATAAATGTCCCCCTGTGTACTACCAAAGATCATAAGCAGATAATAGATGCACAACAAAGTTTGGGAAAAGAATGCAAAAAGTGACAAAACTAAAGTCTTTGGTTTCATTTAGATTTCATCCCTACTTAAAAGTTTCACGTCGTTTCCATGTTTTTGCTTGAATCCTTGTAAATTTAGCACTTTTTTATAAAGCATGAACGAATATATGTTTAAACAAAGAGAAATCACGCTAGAAACAACGCATAATACTGCTCCTCTGATCATAAAAACCTAAGAAAAAATTTTGATGAATTGTTGAGCCGGCGTTACAACTAGAGTAGAATTTGGAGCGGTTACTCTAAGGGTCCTATGGTTCGGTGGTACTGGACTTGTCTCAGAGCCCCTTAAGGCACCTGAGGCCAGCCCCTTAAGGCTGGTTCAAACCTCGCTTGAGGCAAAAGATTTTGCCTACTAGTAACATCCTCTTCAAGTGGTCAGAACTTTTGCGAGTTCTTTCAACCCAGCATATAGGGTACAATGTCCGAAGTAACCGGTTCTCTAGAAAGCTCGACATTACATTACATGGGGGCTCAGAGCTGTCGGCGAATGATGTCGTTGTCGGACGTCACGTCTCCGGGTAGAGTAGGCCTAGAGTCCGGCTCGATAGGAGGCAAGCTACGGCGCCCAAGCATGTCTCTGCCCGAAAGACTCCTGACCTGTCCCTAAAGGATACCCGAGTGTTACGGCGCCAAAAGGATCTGGAGGGCTCGGCCTTACAGAAATCGTTAAAAAAATCTATCAAACCATGGCGACTTCGGGGTTGTCAAATTCGCTGGATAATAAAGTTTGGTTTTGAATGGAATATAGGTGATAATGAGCACTAGTATTCATCCATTGGACACAGGCCCACCAGATGAAAGCAAGTATGAGTATGACAGCGATAATGTAGCAAGTTTTTCGTCCACTCCAAAGCTAAAATAAACTTGAGCTATTGATCAAGGTTTTTTTAAGAACCTTTTCATGTTTTAGCGGCATTCCAATAGCAGTAAATCTGTTGAAGGCTATCACCGGGCATGCAACATAGTTGATGTATATTAGGAAAGCGCTTATGGCAAAGTTAAAACGAGACGCAAATCCATTCAGCCAATTGGATGCGAAAAATTGAACTAGCCAATCACACAATGAAGGACCGCGAATAGTTAGAAACGCCTGAAAATTTTAAAACTCATGTAAGGACGTTCCCGTACACTGCTCTCGTTGTACCAGTGGAAAGTGTCGCCCAGACGTAGGCTAACAGAGATTACAAGTCTCCAACACTCCGGCAAAGTCTTTGTGACTTCACCCGGGATCGAACCGAGTACCTTTGACACTGTTGCCAGCATCTCTAGCCACTCGGCCACCGAAACCTGGTAATGCTCACTCCACTTTCGCCGCTATCTATTAGACTGGTACAACAATCGCAAAAAATTTAAATAACAATTACATGTAGATACCAAAAGCTATCAGAGATTCCAACTAATAAAAACAATTTGAAGAATCCACTATTGAAATCACACGCATTTTTATAAATTTTAACGCTTAAAAATACCACGATGCTGATATGGAAAATAAACACTGGTATGTCCACAGAAAGTAGTATAATTTCTTTGATGTCACCCATAGTATTTATGCCTGGAAAAATCAAAATCAAGCTCTGGAGAAAGAAATATCTTTTATAAACAGAGATAAAAATGTGTTACTAACAGAAGTTAGTATCTTTTTACTTTGTTAGCAAGTATAGTGTTTAAAGGATCAGTACAGTAAGTTATAATCATATAAAAATGATATATTCGGAAAGATCATGAAAAATGGAGCATTTTTTGTTTTTACGGCATGTTCTGAATCGTTGTAGTTTTCGAGATAATTGCGTTTGAATTTTTTACAAGCTCTTCGTTGTAATACACAAACTTTTTTGAATTTTTTGNATGTTCTGAATCGTTGTAGTTTTCGAGATAATTGCGTTTGAATTTGTTACAAGCTCTTCGTTATAATACACAAACTTTTTTGAATTTTTTGTGGAAAAATCGATTTTTGCGACAATTGTTTAAATTTTCATCAAATGAACATTGTAGCAATTTGTATAGCTAAATGAGACGAACAAAATGGCACCAAAATGATCCAATTTGAACATTGTTTTGGGCTATTGAAACGAAAACATGAATCAGAATTTTCGTTTCAATAACCAAAAACAATGTTCAAATTGGACAATTTTGGTGTCATTTTATTCGTCTCATTTAGCTATACAAATTGTTACAATGTTCATTTTATGAAAATTTAAAAAATTGATGCAAAAATCGATTTTTCCGCAAAAAATTCAAAAAAATTTGTTATTACAACGAAGAGCTTGAACACAAATTCAAAAATTTCAAACGCAATTATCTCGAAAACTACAACGATTCAGAACATGCCGTAAAAACAAAAAACGCTCTATTTTTCATGATTTTTCCGAATATATATTTTTCCATATGATTGTAACTTACTGGACTGGTCCTTTAAATCAGGCTCTGGATCTAGATTGGAGAATGAAAAACACCGAATTTGAAAAAATTTATTATCATCCAACTAATATTGCTGCATATCTCATGAGAAAATCAAGTCTAAAGTTCTATATTTTACAAAACCATTGAAAAAAGATATCGCTTATATAGCTACCAAGTTGAAACAAATTTTAATATTCTTTGATTTCTTACTTTTTAAACAAAGTACTACAAGTGAAAATTACTTTTTGAGAAAGAATGGTGGAAGTTTTTAAGAAAGAATCCAAACTTCACACCACAGTTATATTCAACTTTTTAATTATTTCATTTTAATTATTTTCCAAGAAAACTTTATAGTGCAGCTTCACACTACACGATAGAGTTACATAGCACACAACGGAACAAGATCAAGATCGAAAAAATTGACGAATTAAAAGTTTTGATTATATTAACCTGATTTGCAATTTAATATAATTATTGAAACGAAAATTCAAAATTTTCAAAAAATCTCAAGAAAAATGTTCAAACTTGCAAAGCTAATAACTTTTCAACGGTTCATGCTTTTTACGTAATTTTTTTGTAAAATGTCCTCGAATTGTATACTAAAACTTGAAGTATCGCTTTTTAGCTAATTTTCGTAGGTGATCGCTTGGCTTATTTAGTTAATTTTCGTAGTTGTCCAACTACAGTGACTTCAGTTAAGCGGGCCTCTGGATAAGCGGGCTCCCCGTGAAAAATCAATAAGTGGCCCCCTCCTAAGGTGGTCCGCTTATCGAACTTTTCAAGGGGCCGCTTATCCGATGTTTTGCTAAAAACTATATAGTAACTAAGAGAAAATGCTAATGGAAAATATATACAGTGAACTTCCGTTAAGCGGGCTCCTGTATAAAATTTTTTTTAAATTAAAAAATTATTCGTAAAAAACAAAAAATTAGGGGTTTACACCCTAAAAATTGAAAAGTATACAAATTTCAAAAATGTTTTTTTTGTACTCGGGGGTTTTTGGCTATGGGGAA
Organism: Acrobeloides nanus; assembly: GCA_900406225.1. Classification (NCBI taxonomy): domain Eukaryota; kingdom Metazoa; phylum Nematoda; class Chromadorea; order Rhabditida; family Cephalobidae; genus Acrobeloides; species Acrobeloides nanus. Next base: position 10,157 of record OZJO01017219.1, on the reverse strand, counting down.
CACGATGGCGATATTATTTTTTAACAAAAATTTTAAAAATTAAAAAATTAGCGGGTTATCCCCTAAAAATTCAAATTTTTTATTGAAACGAGAGTGGGCACATTCGATTCCTCACACCAAGGGGTTTAGTGAAGTTTATTTGTGGTGCTGAAATGCGCAGGAAACCAGAGAAAAAGGCATTTTTGAAAAAAAAATTTGCTCTCTTTTAAGCGGCCCCCCTAGGGTGGCCCGCTTAACGAGAGTTTACTGTATGAAATTGAGGGCTATATAATGTATGGCTGTAAAATCGAGGTTCCACTGTACATAAAAATTACAAATTGGAATGCAATGGTCTCAAAATGGACAATGTTTCAAGGAAGTTTATTTTATAAAATGTTTAGAAAATTGAAGTCTACAAAAAGGCAAAAAGAATTATGATTTCCTGCACTAATTGTCTTTTCAGCGTCTTTATCTTTAGCATTATTAAACAATTCAAGAGATCAAAAATCTTTTGTTTAATGCTTGAGATGCATTATAAATGGAAAGTTTAAGCCATCTCTTCGACTCTACGATTTTGATTTCAAGCTTGAATGAAAGTGTCTGTAATTGTTAAATACTCGCGATCATGCAGATTAAAAAGGTTCGCTGGCTATAAAGTTGTTGTTTGTACATACGGATAAGTAAAAATTACAGTTCAATAATAATCGAGGGCAGGAATGTGATTAAAACAGGTTCCGCGATAGAATCAAGCTTTGAGACGAAGGGCATGTCACAAAAAAAATTTTCATCGCTGAACGAAAATTTAGGTGGATATTCTGATAGAACTCACCGAGTTATGCAAATTTAGTTCTGGGGCAACCTCTCCCCATGGAGCTATGGCCCCTAGAAGTTGGGAAAAATGACCATTTTTTTACCAAACTTGGATCGGCTGTCATTAAGTCTTTTAGCTTTTGACAAACGGTCTTTTGCATTTTGTAGCTGGAGATTGGGGCTTCATGTTATGCCAAGACCACCTTGGTCCCAGATACTTACATAATTTTATACTTGGACAAATATCCAAAAATACCCCTAAAATTGACGTCTTATTGCGGAGTCAAAGTACCCAAATTACCCTTAAATGTTCAGCACACACCTCGAAACTTTCCATAACGATAGCTCTATATATGAGGAACGTTTATGTAAAAAAATCAAAAAAATTGAGTGGCCTTAAAAAGTAGGGCACCGATTTGAACTGAAGGAGGTCAAAAATTGAAATTCTTTAGATTAGCAAAATTTGCTATAATTTATATCCTTAAATATTAAACGCGCTATGTGTGTCTGTTTGTTTGTTTGTTTGGGCTATCTCCGTCACCTTAAGTCCAATTCCGTCACGGCCTATACCAATCGATAGGGCTCGGTGAGAGAAGAAAAACGAGACTAAAATCATGGGGTACCCCTTCTGGAAAAATTAAAAAATCAATTTTTCCATTTTCGTCTTTTATGCTTTAAAATGTGGTCAGAAATGAAAATACATATGTTTATATGCCTTCATGGCCCAGTGAAAAGACGTAGCTTTGCAGTCGTGAAAGGCGCAGGTTCGACCCCAGATCCTGATTAAATATTTTTGCTTTTCAATTAATGTTTTTTTTGTTGAAAAAAATCGATTTATTTGAAAAAACAAAAAATTGGATAGAAATTGAAAATTAGAAAAAAAGCGAAAAAAATTAATAAATTCGAAAAAATTAAAAAATTCTAAAAATTGAAAAAAATTCGAAAAAACTTGAAAACAAGTCCGAACGAAAGCCCTTGGTCAGAAAACGGGAAAATTCCGATAAAACGAGGAAATTTCGGTGCAATACAGTGGAAATTTCTGTAAAAAACGGGAAAATTTCTGTTAAAAAGGAGAACTTGGTCTTCAGGGCGTTTAACGGTCTAATTGGTGTCTTCCATTGCTGAGCAGGCGTGTAGGGCCGTGCCTGCTATGAAGATAACAAATTAACTGTTGTGAGATTTAATGAGTCCTAGCCTGATGGACCGCGCACGTCGGAACAAGAGATTGACGATTCGGGAGTACCCTAGAGGTATATTAGATAAATTAGCCGGAAATGCTGTAGCTTGGTCAACCTGGGCCGCGCCCTAGGTATACAAATGATCGCCTACGAGTTTGCATAACCCCGTTTCTGACCTCGTGTTCCCCTTGATCGATATGGTTTGCCCCTCGTCTCAGAGGGCCGTGCCTCTGATGTTTTGTAGTCTTATCCAAATTTGCGTCATAAAATATAACACGGCATGACAAAGTGTGACTCAAAATGGGAAAATGCGCGAATCCACTTCAAATCGATTTAGAATGATTATTTAATCATTATTAACTACGAATTTAATGTTGTCGAAGTTGTGCCATGTTGTAGCATGCCATTTTATTGCATTTTTTAACGTCAAAAGACATCCTCATATAGAAAAGTGGATAACTCGGCATACTTTCTTTGAAATTTAATATCTTTTTTTTAAAAAAATATCTAGACATAGTGAATAATAAGGCCAAATCAAAAACTTTTGGATTCAGTTTTATTTTCATGGAGAAAAATCTGTTTGAAAAAAGAGATTATTTTTCAATCTTCTAAAGGCATCAACTTTTGACAGCTTCATCCATTTTTCTTAATTTTGGTCTTAAAATGTGCGTAACAACAAGGAAAACAAAGTTACTGAAGAGTTTTTCATTTTACTTTTGAAAAAAACGCATTTTTCTTTAAAAAATCGATTTTTGTCAAAATTTTGACAATATTTTACTTTAAAAAAAAAAAATATTTTGAAGTTTAAAATAAAAACGCTTTCGTAACTTTGTTTAGCTAGTTATTACCATCTTTTAAGACCAAGATCATGAAAAACAGATAAAACGAAAAAAGGTTCATGCCTTTTTAAACTTAGGGCTCAAAATTACGCATATATGACAATAAAAATTAAAAGTATTTTAGAAAACGGCCTCCGTAGTGTAGTGTCCAATGCGTCGTTCTACTACACTGCAAGTGGAAGGTTCGAATCCCGTCTCGGTTCTTCATTTTTTGCCATTGCAAATCAAGCAAAATATCCATTTTTCAAAAAACACAGAAAACTTGATAGCACAAACTTGAAAACATTAAAATAATATTTAATAATGCATAAAAAATCATTCTTAGCATGTTTTAAAACGAATTTTGCATTTTCCCACTGTTGAACACAGTTTGTCACGCTGTGATAAAAATATATATACATTCAAAACACAAAAAACGTGTGGCATATTCGAAGTATCGAGTTCCGCGCAAAACAGTGCTTTTGTTTATATTTTATTCTTATACTAATGCACTGCTTGCTAGTCGTTTAGCACAAGAATTTAGGAAAGTTTGATAAACATAAGTGATTGCCTTGAATGTAACTAAAAATAGGTTTTTGTTGCATGATTTTTCAAAGATTTGTTAAAATTTTATTATTCCTTTAGCTTAAACAAATTTAAAAATCTGTTCAATTTTTAGAATTTAAAACATTTTTTAATTTTAAGCATACATGTTTCAATTCTTGGTCATACTATTCCTTTATATTCATACTACAGATACAAGGACATTTCGCGTAGATTACAATCATCACATTTTCCTAAAAGATGGGAAACCTTTTCGCTATATTTCTGGCTCCATGCACTATTTCCGAGTGCACCCAGATTATTGGGAAGATCGGATGCAAAAAATTAGAGCGCTTGGGTTAAATGTACTACAAACTTATGTCCCATGGAACTGGCATGAAACTATTGAGGGAAAGTACGTTTTATGGCGTGGCCTTATTTGCGGACGAGATATTTAAATGAGACGAACAAAATGACACCAAAATTATCCAATTTAAACATTGTTTTGGGTTATTGAAACGAAAACCCTGATTTCATGTTTTCGTTTCAATAACCCAAAACAATGTTCAAATTAGATCATTTTGGTGTCATTTTGTTCGTCTCATTTAGCTATAAAAAATTGCTATAATGTTCATTTATGAAAATTGAAAAAATTAATGAAAAATCGATTTTTCCGCAAAAAATTAAAAAGTTTGTGTATTACAACGAAGAGCTTGTACATAAATTCAAATTTCGAACGCAATTATCTCGAAAACTACAACGATTCAGAACATGCCGTAAAAACAAAAAATGCTCCATTTTTCATTATCTTTCCAAATTTATCATTTTTTCATATGGTTGTAAATTACTGGACTGGTCCTTTAAAATTTGCTGATTTTAGCTTCGATTTTGTCGGATGGAGAAATTTAACGCACTTTATCACGCTAGCGCAAAAATACAATCTCTTGGTCAACATTCGTCCCGGTCCTTATATAGATGCTGAGTTTGAATTTGGTGGATTGCCATGGTGGTTGTTAAAATACGACAATATTGAACTACGAGCATGGAATCCTACGTAAAAAGTTTTTTGTCTTAGACGTGTATAAGACATTTTTAGTTACATAGATAAAGTCAGAAACTGGTTCAACGCTTTGCTAGAAGTGGTTAAGCCTTTGCTCTATAAAAATGGCGGACCTATACTCATGATTCAGGTGGAAAATGAGTATGGAGCGATAAGTTGTGATAAGAACTATACGTTGTGGTTGAGAGATTTGATATGGAGCAAGTTGGGAAATGATACGGTTTTGTACACGAGTAAGACATTTGAGTAATTTTACAGGTTGGTCTCTAAAGTTGTGCATTACTACGAGGTCAGAATTAGGAGCGGTTATTTCAAGGGTCCCATGGTTCGGTGGTACTGGGCTTGTCTCAGGCGCCCCTCAAGGTTGGTTCAAACTCCGCTTGAGGCCTAACGTCCTCTTTGGATGGCTCTCTAGAATGTTCGGCATTACACTCAATTTAGCCGATAGTTCCGCAGATATAAAATGTACACACCTTCCTGGCACTGTTTCTACGATAGATTTTGGCGTTTCTGAGAACGTTGATATTTACAATAGTTTTCACAATCAGGATCTTCATTCTGGAGGAGGTAGATTCATTGAGAAAATTTGTATTGGTTTTTATAGCTCCTCATGTCTGTTCTGAATATTGGGTAATCTGGTACACAAGGTGGGGTGATACTCATAGCCGCTCATGGGCTTCGGTCAAAGGTGGTATCAATCAGTTCAAGTCAAATCTTGAGTTCTTGTACTACAACTTGAGCGCATCTTGGAATATTTATATGATAAATGGAGGAACATTTTTTGAGTTTTGGAATGGAGCGGATGAGCCAGCTGCGGTAAGGCTCTACAGCAAGTCGGGCTAGCGAAACAGACGCTCCCCAAAATGAGCTCTATTAATTGTACATGACAATTTTAGGTCACAACCTCTAGCGATTGGACGGCTGCTATCTCAGAAGAAGGCGATATTACCGACACTTACCTAGCAATCCGTGACTTTATTTCAAATATCAGTGGGTGGGAGCAGCAGCCTCNCGTAATCAAGTAGAAGGGGGGGGGGGAGGAGGGGAAGCCAAATGATTACGGTTGATTACAGGGGGAGGGGGTAAAAAAACCCGAAATTTTGATTACGTAATATCTGGATGACCCCAAATTACCGTCCCCACTAATTTAGAAAGGCAAATTACGGTCAAGTAAAAATGACTCGCAGTGGAACAACTTTAATTTCCACTCTTACACGAATCCAGGAAACCTGTGTCTCCTCCACGGATCCTTTATCTTTTGAGCAAATCAACTACGGATATGGCTATGTTCTATATACTACAACTCTTGCATCTAGTGGGAAAACCTTATCAACACCTAATATTCGAGATTATGGCTATGTTTATCTAAATAATGTTTACCAAGTTAGTCTAGTCTATTTACATAGCATAAAACTTAGGGTGTGCTCCTACGTGGAAACTCAACTTCTCTATCTCTCTATGCCAATAAAGGAGATGTTCTCCGAATTTTAGTCGAAAATCGAGGACGAGATAAAAACTATCAAGTCGCATACGATTATAAAGGACTAAACGTTAACGGAACTGGATTAAATTCTAGTGCTAGAGTAACCCTGGACGGAACCTCGCTTCAAAATTGGGTCCAATGTGGTATCAATCTAACAAAGGAAGCAATTGACTCACTATACACAAATTTTCTTGAAAAATCCAAAAATTCGAGTCCAAAATCAGAAAAAAGATCTAAAAATGGAAGTTCAAAAGCTAAAGCCGTTTCACTGCCTGGTGTATATGTTGGTGAATTCACCGCCAATGAGATTCAGGACACATTTTTCGATTCAACTGGATGGGGCAAAGGACAGCTTTTTATTAATGGCTACAATCTTGGGCATTATTGGCCATTATTTGGACCTCAGGTAGATGACTATTTAGCATGCAAAATGTTGAAATCCTAGATGACTCTATATGTGCCTAAGCCGTTTCTGCAACAGAAAAACACTGTGGTACTCATAGAACTAGTCGGTGGACAGCAGACCTATGCGAATTTTATTGATCACAAAATTTGGGTTTATCCTAAGCAAGCAACAGTTTTTGAAGAGTATATATGTTACCGGCATTACTGAGACGCCGGCATCTCTGAGATGACTAGGCAGAACTGAGAATCTCAGTTCTGCCTAGGCATTTCTAGGAAACTCAAAATTTTGATTTTATAAACGATATTTTTTCTTTTTTGTTATGGAAGTTCCACTTTTTTTGTTGTGGAAGTTCCGAGACCCGGCAGAACTAAGATTCTCAGCTCTGCCTAGGCATTTATGAGAATTTTAAAAACGTGCGATAATATTTTTTATCCCTTTATATGGTGATTTTTTGAATTGAAATGATGTTTGAAAAATATTTCGCATTGATATTTATTATTTAAAAAGAAAAAATTAGATTTTACTATTGTGATTTTTTATGATTTAATGTGGTGATTTTCAGGATTAAGTATTTGAATTGTGCAATTAATTTTTTAAATAAACATGAGGCTTGACAAATATTTTTATTTTGCAATCATTTTACTTTAGAGACGAAGTTGAGTTTGAAAAAAAGAAAAATGATTCGGATGCCGATTTTTGTCAAAACATGACCCTCGATTTCTCCACAAGTATAAAGGCACGGGATCTAATTTTTACGTTTTTGTTCATCACTCACTTGAAAGAGGTCAATATCGGCAATAATATTTGGGGCTCGTCTACATGGGAGGGGCCACCCACGTATTTTTTTCAAAAAAATTTTTTTCTCAAAAATGACCTATATAGGGGTAAAAATACCTGAAAAATACAAAAAAGCACTCCCGAAGCATGGAAAAATCTCTGACCCTTGTATGCGCTTTTTATAGGGTTTCAGCTGGGGTGCTGATGATCCGATAGCAAGGTGAAACCCTGTAAAAAAGCGCATACAAGAGATTTTTTCCATGCGTCGGGAGTGCTTTTTTTGGATTTTTCAGGTATTTTTACCCTATATAGGTCATTTTTGAGAAACAAATTTTTTTGAAAAAAAAATCACGTGGGTTTTCCCCCTCCATGTAGGCGAGCTCCCAATATTTTAATTCCTATTCCAGCAGTTGATAGGGCAAAATCAGATTTTCGGAATATGGTTGGTGTGGTTATGGATGAGTCGAACGGCTTCTATACCATTGGAACCCGAGATGGTGTCCTTTCATAGAAGTATATTAGGAATCAATTTCTGCCTACTGAATCGATATTTTTGCCTGTAAGCGATGTTCCACAACGTCAGACAACTTTGCATTCATCTGCAACATTTGAAAGTAATTTTACTGGTCAAGGTTTTGTTCACTATCAATGCACAACTAGGTGTAAAACGAAGAAATCAAAATGTCGCCAACTGTTTAGATCGTGTAATAGTCGTTGCCATAACAGCAATTCTTGTGATAATAAGGAATAATGATCGAAAGTTATAATTTTTTGCTTTTTTATATAAGAAATATTGTTACGAAATATTTTTCAAACATCATTTCAATTCAAAAAATCACCACATAAAGCGGTAAAAAATATTATCGCACGTTTTTAAAATTCTCATAAATGCCTAGGCAGAGCTGAGAATCTCAGTTCTGTCTAGGCATCTCTGAGATGCAGGATTCTCAGTTCTCATGTAACAGGCAAAAACTACCGGGTTGTAACTCATTATGGCGCGATTATATAGGAAAAACACTAGAATAGGTGACACTAAGTGCAGTATTACCAAAATTTTTTCGGAAGTCGGGACTTGTGCCAATCAATTTCTCGTTCCGAAAATCCCGAGTACCAAAAATCAGTCAATTTGGAAAAAATCTTTTGAGAAGCGTACTGGCGTGTACCCCCTTTAAAATTTTGAGAAAAAATATCGTTTATAAAAATCAAAATTTTGAGCTTCTCAGAAATGCCTAGGCATCTCAGAGATGCCGGCAAATTCTTCCGGCATCTCAGAGATGCCAGCGTCTCAGTAATGCCGGTAACATATATAAATGGTTCTCCCCCTTTAAGAAAAAACTTCATTTTTTGTTACATAAGTTCATGTAACAAAAAATATTCCAGATTAACATATTAATATTAACATATTAGTTCGTTAAAAAATTTTTTAACGAACTAATATGTTAATCCAAAACACTAACGTACAAAATCATGAGGGAATAATGAATATAGAAGAGGATTAAAGATATCAAACGTATGACAAACAAAAAAAACATGTATAGTCGAGTAGGCAAGAATCTTCACGGCGTGACAAAATGGGTTTTAGGTCCCTATCATAATAACTAAAAATCAAAATGACTAAAAATCAAGATAATTAAAATCAACATAACTCAAATCAAAATTCTGAATCAGAATTCTGAATTCGGATACTGAATTTAAATTCAGAATTCGAATTATGGATTCAAATTCCGAATCCGATTCTGCATTAGGATCATACATTAACAAGGAGGGGGTATCGGCTGTTTTTTGCGTTATGGGTCTCCAATTTTTCGACTTGGCGACCTTTTTTTTGGCCAACGTCAACATAAAATTTTCCTTTTTTGCGTTATGATCGATAAAAAATTTTGCGTTATGATCGATAAGTTTAGGCGCAAAACTTAAGAATTTTGCGTTATGTTGACGTTGGCGAAAAATTTTGCGTTATAGTCGACCCCCTTGCGTGATGGCTTATCAACAACTGCCCCAAAGGGAAAGTGCCCCCTCCAGATAACTGCCCCCTTCAGACAACTGCCCCAATAGGAAAGTGCCCCATTTGGACAAATACCCCCTTCAGACAACTACCCCCATCAGACAACTGCCCCATTTGGACATCTGCCCCCGAGGTAAACTGCCCCAATGGATAACTGCCCCAGTGAGACAACTGTCCCAACAGCAAATGCCCCATTAAGGGGCAGTTGTCTTATGGGGGCAGTCGCTTTGGGGGCAGTTGTCCTATTGGGGCAGTTGTCTCACTGGGGCAGTTATCCATTGGGGAAGTTTACCTCGGGGGCAGTTGTCTGAAGGGTGCAGTTATCCACTGGGGCAGTTTAACTCGGGGGAAGTTGTCCAAATGGGGCAATTGTCTGAAGGGGGCAGTTGTCTGGAGGGGGCACTTTCCCATTAGGGCAGTTGTTGATAAGCCTTGCGTGATGTATAGGGGGTATGATACCCCCTTGTTAATGTATGATTAGGATTCTGAATCTGGATTTTGAATCTTATTCTGAATTCAGACACTAAGATCTGGATTCTGAATCCGGATTTTGAATTCGATTCTGAATCCAGAATTCGCATTCAGAATTCGAATCCGAATTCAGAATGCGAATTTAGAATCCGGAATCGAATTCTGAATCCGAATTCTAGATTCAGAATCCTGATTCAGAATTCGAATCCAGAATCCAAATTCAGAATCCGGATTCCAATTCTGAATCCGAATTCAAAATCCTGACTCAGAATCCAAATCCGAATTATGGATTCGAATCCAGAATCCGAATTTCTGGATTTAAGAAAAAAACTTCAATTAACTAATAAGTTCATGTAACAAAAAATATTCCGGAGCTCGTCTACATAGGGGGTCACCCACGTGATTTTTTTTCAAAAAATTTTTTTCCGATTTTCTTCTAAAAATCGACTTTTTAGGGTAATTTCTAAGCGAAAAATCGATTGCGCGCATTTTCGGAGCATGAAAAATTAAGCTTAACCCTGAAAATCAGGGTAGAACTGCGTTTCCACGCGAAAATTTTTTTCCGATTTTCTTCTAAAAACCGACTTTTTAGGGTAATTTCTAGGCGAAAAATCGATTGCGCGCATT
>OZJO01017217.1:0-13905 GCA_900406225.1 Acrobeloides nanus | reverse complement strand
CCCTAAAAATGCCCCTCCCCATAAGTTTTTATACCCCTAAATTAGATTAAAAAATTATAAAAAACGGGTTAAATTATTTTAAATATCCTGCGGTGCAGAAAAAATCACGCGCTGACAGGAGCGTGATTTTTTTATCAATTTTTGAAAAAATTGAAAAAAATCACCTTGGTCCTCCTTTATGTTTTTTTCAAAAATTTTCGAAAAAAACTGAAGGGGAGACCAAGGTAAATTTTTTTTCAAATCCCGTCCCGAAAATCCCGGGAATCGATCCCGTTCCGGCCAAACTCGGGATCGAACACTAAAAAAAATTACCTCAATTGTAATGAGATAGACGCTAATCCAATATTTTCTAGCAAAATTTTCATAATTTTCGACGAATACCGCTGCAATAGCCCTTTCTATGAACAAGCACAGTGTGTTAAACGCAATTGTCAAGACACATAAAAATACGAGTTTAAGGTAACTGATTAAAAAATTTTAGTGGTATGTCAAAAGAATGAGCAGAGAGTGTGATATTCCTTTCATATGAGATTCATATGAAATCCTGTTAATCGCCTTTCCAGCCCGAGTCTATTTTGGGAAAAGCCAAAAGGCATACAGGGTAATCCAGATGAATACAATGAAATAAAATTCAATATTTCGGCATCACAGTTGTACAACCCCGGTAAAATTTTACCGGGGGGTGGGTCATGGGGTGAGGTGGGGGGTAGGTCATGCGTCACGGGGTGGAGAGGGGGAGGTCATCGGTCCCCGGGCCGACTTCGGCGCTGGGAACCGATGACCTACCTCCCCCTATTTTTTATCTATCCTGAACATACAATTTTGAAATAATCGACTTTCTCGATTATTTCAATTTTCCCAACCAAGCTGAAGACTAAAAAAAAAGGTCGCCAATCTCGGAGGGGGTGGGTCATAAAAACAAAAATTTTCGACCAGGGTCTGTGCAACTGTGTTCGGCATAGGAAAAAGATTTTCATATGCGGTTTTTTGAATATTGCTAATCATGTGACCGATTTTATCTTAAAAATATTTTCCTAATTTTTGAATAAATCTGTATATTGAAGCGAAAATCTGAATTTTTTCCTTAAGGAATTTTGGAAAAATAACAACGCTATTTTATAAAGCACATCGAAAAACAGTAGTTCCCCAAAAATCTTATAAAATAGATGTATACTTTTTGAGATACAAAAAAATATTCTGGATCATCCTGTAGGACTGTAAAGTTAGGTCCCGGTCGGTGGCATAAAATTTCCAAATAGATAGTGCCGTAGGCAGAATTTCTCTTTTGAGAGGATAGTAGTATGAAAAAAAGAAAAAATTTAATTTTGGTAGCAATATACAGGGTAGCCCAATAAAAAGTGGCTTTTTGTGATTTTTTGGGTCTCGGTTCATAAGGGTTTTCTTCATAACAGAAATTTTTTCACAAAAAGTGATGTTCTACAAAGTTGTCCGTCATGATCACAAGAATAACTTTGTAGAACATCAATTTTTGTGAAAAAATTTCTGTTATGAAGAAAATCTTTATGAACCGAGACCCAAAAAATCACAAAAAACACTTTTAATTGGGCCACCCTGTAAAATTAAAGGAAAAAACATAAAAGGGACCATTAGTAAAAATTTTTTATTTTTCCGGTTTTGGGAGGTCACCTGTAAAACATGTCCCTCTTTCTCTCTGCCAAGTTAAAGCATACAGGCAAGCTTGTCTACGCATTAGCCTTACTGTACCTACCAATAATTTGTAGATCATAGAAAATCTTGTACAAATATTCTTCCAACTCAAACCAATAAAATATATCGGTAGTAATATAAAATGAGATGGTAAAAATATAGCAGATTGGCATATTTAACAATAGGAGCTTCAAATTTATGCAGTAGACCTAAAATGCAGGAAACTCAAATGTCTTTATATCGCGCCAGTCGTTTGTGTTATTTTAGAGGGAAGGTTAGTGGTGTAGGCAAGGGGATGAAGAGAGGGCAGGTACTCCCCTAGTGGGTCAGAATTTTAAAAAATCTCTGCACACAAGCCCCCCTTTATGCTTTTGGGAAAAATCAGCTTTTTTGGAGAAGTGCTCCCATAGCCGACCCTTCTGCCCACGCCACTGGGGAAGGTGCATCGATTTTTTAGGAGGGGGTGCACTATTCATATCTCGAAAAATTTTTTAAAAGACTATAGGGGTAATTTGGTGCAAAAATACAAAAAACGCACTCCCAAAGTTTCAAAACCTTTGCTTGACCCTGTTTCGGGTGTTGTATACACTATTTGTGATGTGCACGCCCCATTTTCAAAGAAAATTTTTATACAAAAAATTTATTCACAGAATTTCTGAGACTTTAGGAATGCGTTTTTTGGATTTTTCGCACCAAATTACCCCCTATAGGGTCATTAAAAAATTTAGGAAAAATTTTTTCGAGGTACGGATTGGGCATGCACCCTTTAACATTTTTGTGATTTTTCTAAAATAAATTTTATACCTTAACTATTAGAAGTAGGTAAATAAGCAAAGACGAGACGATAAATGCACAAACTAACAATATATGAAAAATGATCATAGAGATAAATTCTTGGTTATTTTGAAATTTTGTTGTATTAAATAAATGCATTGTCAATGAATTGCACTTATATAAAATTAAGATAAATTCTAAAGAGATTTGAGAGGCATATGTTCAGGCATCAAGCAGGTCACTGTTTGTAAAACATCGAAGAAAATAGACAAGCACCGATGTTTGGTGTCGAAAAAACTACAACCATCAAATTGCTTTGAGTTCAAAAGCATAAAACATATATAGACTTCGCTCAAGGAAAACTAAATTATAGAGATTTAAGCCCGAAAATTATTAACAGATTTTTTTCGCATTAAAAATTACAGGGGAAAATGCAATCGGGATTTAATTAGTGTTATACGTAAGATATTTGACGGTAGAATTCTTGGTACTACTACTACACATTAGCTGCCGCAAATGACAGAGCTATTTTTCCGAAAAAAATTTTTTCCTTACTAATGATAGCCTTTAAACATTATAAAACATATAATTCTTTCAAGGCCGAGAAGCAGCAATCTTATGCAGATAGGTAAAAAAATTAAGCATTAGCTGCCGCAAATGACAGGGCTATTTTTCCGAAAAATTTTTTTTCATAAAATTTAAAAAAACCCTATATGGGTTTTTCTATGATGGAATTTAAAAAACGCACTTCCGATGTCTGAAAATTTTTTCTTGACTCTATATCAACTAGCAACCTTGGCCCAATTGAAGAACTTCAAGTTCTTCAAGATCTCTACATGAAGCTGCATCTATCCGACAATGATTTTGACGACTGGCTTATTACAATGGGACTACTCCATGGCTCACAAAACCATCGCCAATCGATTCTCCATAACCGAAAACCCCCGATTACAAAATTTCATGCCAAATTGGTATCAATATGACATAAAAAACCCTTTTTGAGCCAAGGTTCTAGTCGATAAGGATCAAGAAAAAATTTTCAGACATCGGGAGTGCGTTTTTTGGATTCCCCGCATAGGAAAACCCATATAAGTTTTTTAAGAAAATCTTATGAAAAAAATTTTTTTCGAAAAAATATCCCTGTCATTTGCGGCAGCTAATGCTTAGTAGTACCGAGTCATAGCCAGATAAGCGTTGCGCGCAATCGATTTCCCCTGGAAGAACTTATAAACAGCTTGGTTTCCGGCACAAATGGAACTTTAGTTTATTTCCGCTTCAATGCATCGATCTTTTTCCCTGAATCAAAATCAGAGAAATATTTTGCGAATTTCGTAATTACGAAATTTGAAAATTACGAAGTTACGAATTTGTGTAATTACGAAAAATTACTTTTTTACGTATTTTTTATAAATTTTAAGGAAAACGAAATACAGCAAATTTTCTGTTCAAGAAAAATACGACATTTGAAATTTAAAAATTACGAAATTTTTAGGATTACAAAAAATTACAAATTCCGAGTTACGAAATTTTTGAGATTACGAAAAATTACGAATTACGAAATTCTTCCGGTTACGTTACACCTCTGATAGGAAAACAGCTGTAGGAGCCATTTTTGCAAAAAGCAATTCTCAAAGGTACTTTATTTATTGATCAAATAAATAATATAAATTTTAGTCAACCTTTTTATAAATATTTTTAAATATTTATAAAAAGGTTGACTAAAATTAAAATATAAAAATATTGGAAAATAAAATACAGTGGCCCAGAAAAAAGTGGATTTTTTGAGATTTTATGCTTGCAGAAAAGTTGCATTTTCTTAGGAACAATATTGTCGTTTGATCTAATTCTTTTTTTAAACATCCATTTTTTCTGAGCCATCCTGTATATAAAAATAAGAAAACAAAAAAAATCAGCCATGGTGTTAGTAGAACCTGGCATTTTCAGATACAAAAGGCCTTGGGGCTACTACACCAATATGCATTGCTAACGTCTAAATTAAATCAATTCCTAAAAATTGTAAACTTTTAGCTCAGCTAACACTACTAAGACAAGAAAACATATGTAAAGAATTATTAAGAGTATCCCATGAAACCGCTTGAATCGAAAATGTTCGATGAATAAAAGAACGAAGGTTAATAGTAAACTAGACAGTAAGGCTAACAACATGACTTTCATTTCTGTCCGGACTTTTAACTAAAAAATTATAAAAAATTAAAAAATCGAATAAAATATTACATAAACCACTTTTCCTTGTAATTTTGCAAGAAGGAATGACACACCAAATCCGATTAAAAGATCTAAAAATAGCATTATACGCAGCCCCTCGGAGTTGTGTACCGTTTGGTTTTTATTTCTCTTTAGTATATAACAAAATGTTGTGGGCCCAAACATGTTTATACTTCTCCCCCAAACCCCTTCCCACAAGGCCCCCCAAATCACCTTTTTCCAAGTCAACTTGAAGGGTGTTTTCACAAATGCTCATATTTTTGAGGATCAGTCTCTGGAAGGGCCTCAACTTTTTGAGATACTAGGATCTGGGTTACTGCAACCCAAATGTATCAGAGACCCGGGTTCTGGTTTCCTGACCCATTTTCTGACTATATTAAGGATACAAATAGTAATCATTTTCTCGCCGGAAGGGGACTTTTCTGCCCACTTTTTATGGCTGAGGGAAGCGCTCTTTTTGACATTCTTGATGGGAGGGGGAAGAAGTGCTCCATTTGATAGGATTAAAATAGCATACTAAATAAAGGTCCACCAACAGCCGCTGAAATGGCCATACGTTGAAATCCCTTCCTTGCGATTGATGTATCAGCAACAATATCTCCAACGCAATTTGCCCATGCTAGAACTGTCACGGCAAGTATCTATAAAGTTTAAAGTTTTTAATAAAAACTATAAAATTCACCTCCGGTGATATTCTTAATATTACTCCTAACATAATTAACATATTAACCACTTCTGAAGCAACCAAATATATAACGACCGCTGCGATAACAAAGCCGATAAATGAGACGATAATCTAAGAAAAGGTGATTTTAATTTAACAACTTGATTATATCATATTCAAAAATTGGAAGTTAGTCCGTAAGCTGGATAGGAAGCCGCCCATCCGATCTGGCAAGTTCAAAAAACCTCTACCTGACTCTGATTCAGGCGATTTATGCTTCAATATCTAATTTTTTTTGAAATTAGGCAAAAGTTTTCGGACCCGACCGGGATTGGGTCCGAAAACTTTTGCCTAATTTCAAAAAAAAAATTACTTAAATTTCCACGATCTCGGCGTGGTTTAATCCGAGCTCCATAATTTTCAAAAAAAAGCTTCAATATCTATTTTCGCATTACAGACGCAAAAATGTTTACTGACTCTAATCTAGGAAATGTGGATGTCTTGAAATGAAAATCGCCTAATCAGAGTCAGGTAGATTTTTTCATATTTTTAAAATGCGCACAAACGATTCCTCGCATAAAATTACCCTGGAAAACTTTCAGCCCGAAATTTTTTCATATAATATTCATGGGAATTTTCGTTAATTTCAAAATGCCGAGAACTTTATACGCACTCTGTATTTTGAAGCAACTATTTTTTCACGTACTATAGTCCATTATAAACTAAGTTTTTGACTCTCACCAAAATTTTAAAGCGTCGCAAATTTATACCTTATAATGTTTAGGTTCCTTATCGCTTTTAGTTAACCATATAATAATACATGATAGAATCACTGAGAAAACCAATGAATATACCCCTAATACTGGCCCATCACTTATTGGAACAACATTTAACCCTAAATTTAATATCTTGATATGAGCAAAACTAGGTGCCATTATAGGGGAATGGCGCGGGCACAAAATACGAAAATGCAATAAAAGTTAGATACGAACAAAATGTCATGAACAAGCGGATAGCATTGTCATCTAGTGCACTAAAGATGCATGGTTCGGATCCTCCTTGGAGCTTAAAGTTTTTTGCATGTTTCATGATTGCAGAAATCTTCAGAAAAATGACCCCATATGGGGTAGTTTTATACGAGAAAATCGAAACTCTTCCCTGACTCAAAACTTTTATAAAATAATTAAAGATGAAAAATTTTTAAATAATAGAATTTCAACTTCTAGTTCGGAGCCAGGAAAGCGTTTTCGCACTTCGAGATGTGCGCAATCGATTCCTCGCATAAAATTACCCCTATGGGGTCATTTGTATGAAGATTTCTGCAATCATGAAACATACAAAACTTTAAGTTCTAAGGAAGATTCGAACCCTGCACCTTTAATACCTGGACGACAATCCTAGCCACTTGGCTAGGATTGTCGCACAGTTATTAACGGTTTTTTAGCATACAACTTTTTTTGTATTTTTGCCATGGAGACCCCGTAGTGGGTCAAAATAACCTGACATCTCTGTTTGTATTATTTTGCCCAATATACAAAATACTGGTATTGGTGGGTTAGGCTGCGCGCTAACCGTCTCGAACAGGTAGTCGAGATGTGGCGCTAAACTTCTCTTTTGAGATGTTTAGCGTCTCGAACATCTGTTCGAGATAATACATTTACAACTCCCCGGATGATCCGGGGGATAACGCACGAATTTTTGAAAATAATGACGTATGACGCACGCCCCTTTCCCTTCACGAAAAAACATGTCACCGGTTAATCCGTTCAATTGTTATATTTCTTGCTAGCTGTTAGAGAAGCGAGATTCAATCAAAACACCTGCCTAGAGCAATCAGCTCTAGGCCATTTCAGTTCTCTGCCTCGCCAATCTATCGGCTAGTACTTCCGATGATTATGCTTAATAAACAATTCTTGGGTAACTCATCTTGTTAAACAACATAAACAGTAACAGCATAACTGTTACAAACATAATGGTCCCCCTTATGATTTTTATCCAAAGATGACAAATATATACATCACGCAAGGGGGTCGACTATAACGCAAAATTTTTCGACGCTTCGCGTTATGGTAAAGCTGGATATAACGCAAAAGTTTAGGCGCTTGAGAATTTTGCGTTATGTTGACGTCGGCCAAAAAAAAGATCGCCAAATTGAAAAAAAGACTACCCCATAACGCAACAAATGGTCGATTCTCCCCTCTTTGTTAATGTATGATTTGGAAAACCATGACGCATCAGATAGAATTATCCGGCCCCCTTGTAAATGTATATTCGAGATGGTTAGCGCGCAGCCTTATTTTGCATAAAAATTCTAAATCCTGAGCTTATTATTTTGTATTTTTGCGCAAAATAACCCGACACCTCCAGTGTTTTTGAAGCAAAGTAAATTTAAACTGTGTCGGGTTATTTTGCCCTACCTTGTATTACATGAACTTACATTGAAAAGCAATTAAAAATGCTAATGGGGCTGTGAAAGCATGCAATACAGTATCTTGATGAGACCAATCATTTTCTACACAAGGAATAACTAAACTAAGAATTATTGTTAGAGGGGTCTAAAATTTTATAAGTAAATATTAATTTTAAATTCTAAAAGTATACTTGTACAATAAAATAACTTCTTTTTACTTTTCCAATAAAGGTTAAATCGACTTCGTCACTTGAGGCATCAGTATTATCTTAAAAGAATGATTTTTTATCTGGTTAAATGGGGGTGATCACTATGATTTTCGGGAATTCGACCCGTTAGTAAAGGGTAAGTACCCGCAGTAGCGTGTCCAGGATTTTGGTTGGGGGAGGGAGAGCAACTAGGTATACTCCATTTTCCATTTGAACGATAAAAGAAGTTGGTTCCCATAGCCTAGTAGCTAGGAAGCCAGACTATTAATATGAAGGTGCAGGTTCAATCCAGCCCAGAATCAATTCTTTTTGCATTGTCCAAAACGGATAAAAAAATTTTCATATAGGGTTTTTTTATCGAGAAACACGAAGATGGTGTTATTTTTTCATGATAATTTTGTAAAACATAGAAAAATTAATTTTTTACTAATCTTATAAAAATTAATTTGTTTATTTTTTACAAAATTTTTCATTAAAAAAAATAACAGCAGATTCGTGTTTCTCGCATAACAAACTCCTATGCAAACTTTTTTATCCGTTTTAGACAATGCAAAAAGAATTAACTTCGGGCGAGATCGAACCCGCACCTTCATATTGATAGTCTGGCTCCCTAGCCACTAGGCTATGAGCTCCAAATTTTTTTGTTATTCAGCGGGAAATGGAATATAAAAACCTCATTTTTCTATGGAATTTTGGTTAAAAAACGCCATTTTTCTTAAAAACTTTTCGATTTTAGAGGAGGGACATGCTCACGCCACTGAGTACCTGGTGCACCATTCCTTTTCCCTCGTCACTGGGGTAGAGCAATGAAATGCAGTTAATACAGTGCAACATAAAGCAGGCCACGCTATGTAGTTAAGTTAACAAAAACATACTTCCCGCTTGTACCGGTGGATCAAAAATGGCACTAATTTCATTTGATTTATTGAAAATTTTTCGCCCACCCGCAACAGTAAATGCATAAAATCCATAGAAAACCAAGAAAACTAAAAATTCTTATCAATTTTTAAAAAATATGTCCCCAAACCAATTGGCTGCCAAAGATGAATTTGAGTATCGTATAATATGACAAAACCGAGAAAGCACACGGCTATTAAATAGAAACAAATATCCCGTATCATAGGAACCCGTCGAACGGAAAATGGTTTAATTAGAGTAATTATGGCGAAAACAATGGTCACCGTAAAGATTCCACTACCTATAAAAGTTTAAGATTTTGATATTGTAAAGGAAGATGCTTATTTTGTTCTTCACAAAGTTTATATTTGCTCTATCCATTGTTAGACAATCCATCGCAGTGGCGGTATTAAGAGGGCAGGGTATAGTGAAAATTGCACCTCCTCAGAGCCGTAGCTAGCAGAAAGCCCCTAATCCAGCAGAAAGACAGAAAAAACCAAAAGGTCCTTATTATAAGGCTAGGGTCAATTATTTCCATTTATATTTTGAGGCGCAAGTTCTGTCTCAATAGAACTTGCGCCTCAAAATATAAATCTACTTTTAAACTACTTTTTATGCCCTCCATATTTACCGAAAAGATCCGCAATCGCGATGCCTGCTTGTGGTCTGTCTGCACTAGCAGTAGATGCAATTGAAGTGAATATATCTGGTGCTCCATTACCTAAAGTTGTTAAAATTTTTCTTAAAGGGGGTGCAAATTAGCGCCCTTTTTCCAAAAAAATTTTTTTTGAAAAATGACCTTCTAGGGGTAAAAATAGATTGCGCAAACTGCCAAATTGTGAAAACGCTTCCTTGTCACTGATTCAGGAAAGGAATCGGTGTATTGAAACGAAAATAAAACATTTTTGGATTTTTATGAGAAAACAGTTGATTCTTAGGTTTTTTAGGCGGGGAATCGATTGAGCGCATTCCCAAACTTTGAAAACGCTTCCTTGGCCCTGATTCAGGGAAAGGATACGTATCTACGTAAAGAAATTGATTTTCGCTTCAATACACCGTTTTCTTCTTGAATCAGGATCAAGGAAGCGTTTTCTTACGTTCATAGCTTTAAAATGATACCAAGATCTCGGCATATGGTTGTTCCTATCAAAAGCTATGGCGAAAAAAGTATCTAGATATATCTTACTATAGGAGTCGGATAATCTCCTCACACCCTGTATTATTGTAAGAAAAAATCTCCTTGGTAACCCGATATTATTTTATTAAATGGCTAAGAAATTTTATATTTCGTAGATATTTCTCCGAAACAACATCATTCTTTAAAGGACCAGTCCAGTCAGTTACAACCATATGAAAAAATGATATATTCGGAAAGATCATGAAAAATGGAGCATTTTTTGTTTTTCCGGCATATTCTGAATCGTTGTAGTTTTCGAGATAATTGCGTTTGAATTTTTGAATTTATACAAGCTCTTCGTTGTAATACACAAACTTTTTAAAATTTTTTGCGGAAAAATCGATTTTGCATCAATCTTTTAAATTTTCATAAAATGAACATTGTAGCAATTTTTTCTAGCTAAATGAGACGAACAAAATGATACCAAAATTATCCAATTTGAACATTATTTTGGGTTATTGAAACGAAAACATGAATCAGAATTTNTTTTCGTTTCAATAACCCAAAACAATGTTCAAATTGGATAATTTTTGTGTCATTTTGTTCGTCTCATTTAGCTATAAAAAATTGCTACAATGTTCATTTTATGAAAATTTAAAAAATTGATGGAAAAATCGATTTTTCCACAAAAAATTCAAAAAAGTCTGTGTATTACAACGAAGAGCTTTTAACAAATTCAAAATTTCGAATGTAATTATCTCGAAAACTACAACGATTCAGAACATGCCGTAAAAACAAAAAATGCTCCATTTTTCATGATCTTTCCGAATATATCATTTTTTCATATGATTGTAACTGACTGGACTGGTCTTTTAAGCCAAATAAAAATAATTAAATCTTGCAAAAAATTTCAGTAACAAAAAGCTTACCGAATGCCAGAAAGGTCACACCCTAAAAGTTCATTTTATTTTATAAAACAAAAAAATAAGCCTACAGCTATATTCTGAGAAATTTTCAAACGCTTCACAATCTCTTCAATATTTTTGCAAAAGAATTCTTCGGCTATCAAAGATAATATGAAGAATAAAAACATTAGCCAAATCAATGCAAAAGTTATGATGATCGCAGCAGTAACGCTGCTTTCCTGACACACTACGTATTTAGTCCAAGACAAATATCCACCACCTTCACAAATAGATGATTGGTTTGTAACATATGCACAGACATCTAAACTTTATGCGTTTGGTATTACTAAGGTCGGGAATAGGTGGTCCCCAACCCGCGCCGAGAAACCTTGCCGTAGAAAAAAATTCCGGCTACGGGGGAATCCAAAGACGTAGCGGAGGGGTGCACCGGGAACCGGTGCTCCATAACTGAAAAATTGAAAATTGTCAATTAAAAATGACGTTTTTTCCTATTTTTGTCCTTCAAAAATGACGTTTTTCAGAAAAGTGTCCTCCATGCCTGGCGACCAGCAAAGTTTTTAGGAGGGGGTATCCTCTCAAAAACGTGCTCTATGGCTTACATTTGACATCATTTGTATAAAGAAATGGTGTGCAGGCTGCATCTTGATCCAGATTATTTGTAGTAGATGTGGGTAAATTATTATGTTTCAAATGAAAGGTCATACTTACGCCTAGTAATTGAATTTAAATAAATTTTTAAATAATAAAAAAATATCAGGCATTTAGTGACCACCGTGGTGTAGTGGTCTGGTGTGTTGCCAAGGAGTTCTGCAATCTCAGTACTAACAAAGGTTCGGCTACCCTTTGTGCCCAAAAGATTTTGCCAAAACTTGTATTCGATCTTGGGAGTGTCTTAATTTAGATCTATTCACTGAAGAAAATAAAAAGGGGGTACTCCTTTCTGTGCAACTCTGAGTTGACTCCCTGAATCTTTTTTATCCCACACTGGGTTGGTCCCTCCCCCCAAATTCGAATTGTGCTAAGCTACTGTGAATAACAAGTTTTCAAAAAAATGATTCTGAAATCAAAAAATATTCTGATAACTTATTTAACATTCAATAAATATTCACACCTTAGTCATTTACATCAACGTCAAGAGCTTATGTCCTTTAGGATCCTGTTCTTTAAGCGTTAAAAAATTCTTAAGAAAAAAACTTTCTCTATGCATGATATGCGTTGGGTTCGATATTCAAATGCGAAAATTGGTTTTGTTGTCATGGAAAACATATTCATAAAAAAATAAATTTAAAGAAATTAAGCGCAGATTATTCAAACATTTTTCGTCAATGTCATTGGAATGAAAACTATAAACGGCATTTAATTATTTCTACTGCGTCAGTTTTCACCTGTCATTTTTAAGATAAATTGGGGCTACTACACAATAGGGGGCCACCCACGTGAAAATTTTTATGAAAATTTTTTCCTGGAAATGACCCCTCTAATAGTAAAAACATGCGGGTAATTCAAATTTGACATTTTCAAGCGAAAAAACGCTTCCTTGATTCAGGGAAGGCATATTGTGTATTGAAGCGAAAAGTCGCAAAAATGCGATTTTCGCCTAAAAACTACCCCTTTTGTGGTAAAAATGTGCGGAGAATCCGAATTTGACATTTTTAAAATTCCAAGCAACAAGTGGATTTTTCTTTTTTTTAATTTTTCTCAAAACAACACAAGGGAGCCAAGATAATTTTTGGAAATTTTTTGAAAAACTGAAAAAATCAACTTGATCCCTTTATGTTTTTTTTTCAAAATTTTTGGCAAAAACATAAGGGGGATATCAAGGATATAGACCCCCACCGCCCCTCCGAATCTTGATTCTCCCTTTGTACCTGCTTCCTTGGACATCCATCAATCCTATGTCGAGTCAATTCCTGCCACAAGGTTAATATAGAAAAGAGGTAATCACATTTTTAAGATAATTTTTTTCTATTGGCTGCCATAGATGTTTTTATTTTTAGTTTCCATATGAAACAACAAAATCATTTTAACAATAGAAATAGAAGAGTAATAATCTTTGAACATATGTCCATTTATTCTTCAAAAAGAACAGAAGCATTTTCGACTTTGTTGCATCGTTTATTAATCTGAATTATTTACTAGGGTTGCTTTCAAGCTTTGTTCTCAAATGATCAAAAAGTTTAAGTTTTTGGCTTCATCTTTGAATGCATTTTTAACTCCGGAAGTGTTTTTTGCATGATGAAGGACATAAAGTTGACTTCGGAGATCTGTGAATTGTTTCAATTGATGTTGTTTTTTCTTTTAGTAAATTAAATTTTCATAATATTGTTCATGTTTATATTTGTGGTTTGTTTCATGAAAATTTTAGGGCTTTTGTCATGAGGCTAAATTTGGACGCCAGGTGAACTCATCCTAAAAGTGATTAAAAAAGCCCTTTAGGCTGAGTTCATTTTATGGCAAGTTGCCTTTAAAGTACCAGTCCACCTTTGGGGTGTTGATGCCATGTGATAGAGCACAAAATTTGGAGAATTTTTTGCTTTTACGGCACTACTTGAAAATCTAACCAGTACAAGCTCTTCGTTTCAATGTTCAAATTTGTTTGAATTTTTTCGCAATTTTGTTTCGCTCTTAACTTTTACGGTTAGATTTTCAAGTAGTGCCGTAAAAGCAAAAAATACTCCAAATTTTGTGCTCTATCACATGGCATCAACTCCCCAAAAGTGGGGTGGGGGTTGTAAACTTTAGGGCAAGTCGACTTTAGAGTGAGTTTTCATAAAAATTCATTTAAGAGATGATATCTCGAAAATTCGAAAATTTTGAGGTTGCTGCGGCACTAGGCAAACTGAGTAATATGAAATTTGGACGCAAAATAAACATATTTAAGCAATTGAAATGGTGTGCAACATTTAAAAAAGCCAATTTCGGCCCATATGAATGTTTGACGTTACAGGAATGTTACAAGTGTTTTTTACACTATAGTATTTTGAGCATAGCTATTGAAGGTTAAATCCAATTTC
>OZJO01017216.1:0-16996 GCA_900406225.1 Acrobeloides nanus | reverse complement strand
TACCCCCGTTTTGACCCCTTAAAAAATTTTTTCATCAAAAATTAATAGTTTTTTCGGATTCTACGCCTAAAATTACCTCCAGAAGGGCCCAAAATTGATTAAAACAATTATGCGAATTTCGAGTCTGTTTTGGGTGTAACGAGCTGGACCATAGCCAAAATAAACACTTTGGAACTGTTAGATGATTTTTTCCGGGAAAGTAATGTTCTACAAAGTTGTTCCTCATACAATTTCGCGTTGAAATATTACATCACGGTCGATTTTTGACCGTCAAGAAAAAAAAGTTATACACATTTTTGCGAATTTTCAGGCTTGCCACCAATACTCTATTCAAGTTCCTGTGATCAAAAAAAATTTCTTTACTTTAGAGTTGTTCATATCGAAAAACCCCAGACTGCAAAAAATTTTATGTTTAATTTAATGTAATATTTTTCTTATATAAAGAAATGACATCATGAACTTTTGATCATAAAATTGAAGCAAAAAAATATTATTCATCTTTAAAAATTTGGTCCATTTGAAATGCTTGGGCTCGAACCAGTCAAATTGCTTAAAAATCAACAAAGAGTTCGTAAACAGCATGATTCATTTTTTATTTTCTGCATAGCGTTACTAATTAAAGATCGAAGAAAGAACACTCTTTTGCTATAAACAGATTGACTATAGCAAGAGCTAAAACATTTTTAAATCAACCATCTCCCTTCTATTTACTTGTAAAGCCATAAACACTGAAGAAGAGTCGCGTTTTGTTGAAAGATGAGCTAAAAAATGAAGATGTTTTACAAGCAGATATCATGCTAGTGCCACCAGAAGATGGTAGTGATACGGATGAGAATAATGCCGATGAAGATTTAGGTGGAGATTTTATTAAGGTTGGAAAAATATTTTTATAAACTACAAATAAATTCATTTTTATGCAATTTGACCGCTTCAAGCCCACTGGGTGAATCCGCTATTTCATCTATGGGGGATGTACAGTGACTGGGCCATATATGACTCATCTCAAATAACCCGATAATATAGAGCTATCTTTATGGAAAGTTTTGTGTTGAGCGCTGAAAGTTTAAGGGTACTTTTACTTCGAGAGGGGTCGTCAATTTTGGGGGTAATTTTGTATATTTGGCCAAGTATAAAATTATGCAAATGCCTGTGATCAGGGTGGTCTTGGTATAAAATGAAGCCCCAATCCCCAGCTACAAAATGCAAAAGACCGTTTCCCGAAAGCTAACAAACTTATCGACTTAGGGCATATCCAAGTTTGGTCGAAAAATGACCATTTCCACCAACTTCTAAGGGCCATCTAGGGTTTTTCGATATGGGTTTTAGATACACACTTTTGCGCACAAGAGGATATATCCCCTTCACCTATGTTATGGGTCCCCTATTTCACCTATGGGGACTGTACAGTGATCAATGGAAGTTTTGAATGAAATGTTCAAATAAAATGTTGTTTAAAGAATAACAAAAACGTTTATATTAAAATAAAAACAACAGATACTCCGTTTCCCGATCGTAAGAAGTTGGCCCCCATAGCCTAGTGGCTAAGGAGCTAGATTATCATCATGAAGGTGCGGGTTCGGTCCCGCCCGGGTCAGCTCTTTCTACCGTGTCCAAAACTGAAAAAAAATTTATCTTTTATGCAAGGAGCACGATAGTGATGTTATTTTTCATGAAAAATTTTGTAAAAAATAGAAAATTTAATTTTTTACCAATTTTTTATGCTTTTATAATAAAATTTTCTATTTTTTCCAAAAATTTTCATGAAAAAATAATATCACCTTCGTGTTCCTTGCATAAAAATATTCCTAGGCAAAATTTTGACAGTTTTGGACACAGTAGAAAGACTTGACTCCAGGCGGGATCGAACCTGCACCTTCATGATGATAGTATGGCTCCTTAGTCCTAGGCTATGGAGCCAACTTTTTATGGCGACGTCCGCGTGCCTAGAAAAACCCCAATAAGGGATTTTTCCGTCGTAAAAATCAAATTTTAGTTAATTTTCGCTTCAATACACCCTCCCCTTCCCTGAATCAGGGTCGGGGAAGCGTTTTCAGGCTTCGAAAATGCGCGCAATCAATTCCCCGCCTAGAAAAACCCCAGGCAGACGGTTTTCATCCGAAAAATCAAATTTTAGTTAATTTTTGCTTCAAAAAATCCTCCTCTTCCCTGAATCAGGGAAACGTTTCATGCTTCGAAAGTGCGCGCAATCGATTTCTAGTATAGAAAAACCTCCTAGAACAAGTTTCTGGCCGATTCTATAGGGTGTGTTCTCACTTTTCGCACGTTTTGGGCCACCGTGTCCGGGAAACGGAGTATAGCATTAATTTTTATAAGATTCAAAAATTGGGTTTAAAATGCTGATAATATTATTAGGTTTTCTTTAGTTGAATAAAAAATGCACAACATTCATTAAGAATCGGATGTCAAAAATAAGATAATTTAAAAAAAAATAATGACAATATCTCTTTCACATAATCTTCACATAAGATCTTCTGGATCATATTCCGTTTCACTATCAATCATTGGTGGAGGACAAGATTCTCCACGTTTTGTTAGTTCTGAAAGGGGTTCAAAGTCTTCTTCATCGTCATCTTGAGGTACGATTTTAGCATTGGGAGGTAGTGAGCCACATCTTGTTGGACCATCATCAGAAGATTCACTGCTACCGGAACTTGAATCTTCATCATCATCACCACAGGGTGAGCATGATCTTGGAGTTGCGCTGCCAACTTTTCGGACGAATGAGTTGAGATCGCGATCATAAAAGTATTCAGCTCCTTTGAAAACGTTTATGTTTGGAGGTACCTAAATAGAAGATTTATATATAGGGTTGGTTATAAAAAGTTTACCAAGAGATAACTATTTGAAGGTAGTTTAGTTTCGACGGGAACATAATTACTTTCCCATAAAGCTGCCATATTTTCACTAGCATTTTCTTCATCAATTCGAGATCTTTTTGTAGCAGGTTGATCAATAAGCTCTTTAAATTCGTCTGTTGATAAACATTGGCACTCAGTTTCCAAATTTGAAGTAGTAATAACACGCTTATGGAGCTCTAAAAAAAGAAAATATCGATAAAGAATCGGAAGACCGAGCTCTAGGGCCCGGTCTTCGATGCCAAAGATTTTATTTTAAAAGACTTTTTGGAAAAAATATCAGGGTGTACGTCAGTGATTCTGGTAAAGTCTGTCAAGAGAACGCTTCAAAAAAAGTTGTCTCCATAGCGCAGGTGATAGAGAAGCCGACGTCCGATCTGGCAAGTAAGCAACGTTGAGCTTCATGCTCTATCCCACCAAAAATTTTAATTTTCATTTAGCAAAAAAATTTTGCTTCTTAAAATTTTAATTTTGATTTCAAAAGTTTCTTACTAGCAGGATTTTCTACACACGGATCGAATATGCGGACTCAACGTTTCTTAACTTGCCAGATCGGACGGTCGGCTTCTCTATCACCTGCGCTATGGAGCGTCAATTTTTTTGAAGCGTACTCGTGAAACAGACTATACCCCTAATATCGCTCATTTTCGGCCACCATGTTAACTAACCTTGCACCATTTCATCCTTAATTTCACCGCCAATTGCCATACTTAAAGCCAAAATGATATCATCACAATTTCCCAATAACTTTATATCCGATTGATAATGCGGCAATAATTCACGATTGATTAAGATTTGAGGAACGTCAGGGTCGATATTGAAGGGTATCAAGGCGACCGGTTGAACTTTTAAAGAGCTGCCAATTACGACCAAGAGGTCAACTTTATCAATATCTTCAGATATTTGTTCATGGAAATCGTCGCCAAGGTCTTCACCAAAGAAGACAATATTTGGTTTCATGATACCAGTTTTGCATTTTTTGCAATAGGAAATTTTCTAAAAAATTTATTTAGAATTTTGGGCATGGCTGAGTTGTAGATGGTTGGCTGGGAGAAGATGGTGTAAAAGTTTTGATTTTGAGGGGAAATTTGACACTACTTCAAAATCGAATTTATTAAAAGAGTCGTGCTGCTCGGAGTCATTCTCGGATAACCCACAAGCGCGGAGCAATCAACTCCTAATATTAATGAAAAACTAATTAATGACATGTGGAATCACTAAGCTTAAGAATAATCTAAGATTAAGCCTAAGCTCAAGCCTAAGCTTAAGCCTAAGGCTAGTTCTAAGACTAAACCTAAGACTAAGCCTAAGCCTGAACTTAAGCCTAAGGCTAAGTCTAAGGCTAAATAAGCCTAAGTCTAAGGCTAAGTATAAGACTAAACCTAAGATTAAGCCTAAGGTTAAACCTAAGCTTAAGCCTAAGCCCAAGCCTAAGCTTAAGCCTAAGGCTAAGTCTAAGACTAAACCTAAGCCTAAGGGTAAGCCTAAGCCTGAACTTAAGCCTAAGGCTAAACCTAAGCTTAAGCCTAAGCCCAAGCTTAAGACTTTTTTTAATTACCTGAGCCAGTACATCTTCCCTAATTTCTTCCGAATCCACCTCATTTTTGCAACTTAAGCAAGTTGATTTGGAAAATGAGCCTAAAATTTATCATCGATAAAAATTTTTCCCCCCAAAAATTTACCATGGCACTCAATAACCTTTTGAATACCAGCAATTTTTTCTAGAGTATCAATATTTTGGGTATAATTTCTCAACAATTTTCCAGATTCTTCCAAAAACTTTATAAACATGTGAGAAAGCGATGGTGTGAACTGTCCGGGAAAGATTTCCTAAAATTTTTTTATAAAATTTTTTATGATTTGTAAAGCTTACCCTAGCAAAATTATAGAAAGGAGCAGGATTTTTTTTGAAAAAATCGATATCAAACATTGACGAAGGATCGGGTAGTTCTGGGAAATCTTTATGGAGTCTTGCGTAGATTCCATTTTTGGATCGGAAATCTGGAATTCCACAAGCAACTGAGACTCCAGCACCGGTGAGTATGAGAATGTTTTTGCTTTTTCTAAAAATTGTTATGCAATTTTCTTGGCGAGCAAGAGAGAGAGAGAGAAAAAAAAGTATCGACTACGTAAACACTGTGTCATGGAAAGATTCGGAAAAACTGTGGCCAAATGGCTAGTACGCTGGCAAGTCATGTTATTGGCGCGGGCTCGATCCCACCAGAGTCGAAATTTTTATTTTAGCGAATCATAAAAGTTATAAAAGCAAATCCCTTTAAATAAAGTCCGTTTCCACCCATAATACAATCAACTCTCGATTTAGTGACATTTCGGTTTAGTAACCCCTCCGAGAATTTTCCCACCAACACGACCACACAGAGATGCATTGCAAAAGTATAAATACTGTCAAACTCGATTTAGTGACACCCTCCTTCCGAATCGATTTAGTGACCCTTCCCTGAAAAAAACAAAAAAATCGCACTTTCAGATTTTCGCTTCAAAACACTGATTCTTCCCTGAATCAGAGTCAAGGAAGCGTTTTCACGGTTTGGGAGTGCGCGTAATCAATTCCCCGCCTAGAAAAACCTAAGAACCGATGATTTTCTCATAAAAATTTGAAAATGTTTAATTTTCGCTTTAATACACCGATTCCTTCCCTGAATCAGGGTCAAGGAAGCGTTTTTAAGGTTCGAGAATGCGCACAATCGATTCCCCGCATAAAACTATCCTTAGAGGATCGCTTGTTAAAAAAATTTTCTACCTAAGTTGGACCCCTTTAAGGGGTTTTCTTTTACAACTTTTTATGATTCGCTAAAATAATTTTGACACTCGTGGGGTTGAACCCCGCTCCTATAACACGAATGACCAACGTCCTAGCCATTATACCATGTGCGCTCAAATTTTTTTAACCTCGCCATAAAACAGAGTCTATAATGCAATTTTTGTTTGTTTTTCTTACCTAAACAACTCCACAGCATCTTTGAAGGTGTTATACTCAGGAAGCTTATCTCTGGATCTTCTTTCATACACCAAACTCATAATTAACTGGATAGCAATCTCGTTTGTCATATCGTTAGGCATGGTATGGCCAGGTAATAAATGGCCTAATATTTCACGCGGCGTTACTCCTTGACTAAACAATCCTTGAACCATTGCCATAGAGTCACTGGGCTTCTTCCATCTTCTTGCGGTAGGAATCTCTTCTTTTATTTGCCAAGTATTAGTTTCTGTTTGAGTTAACACTTGTTCTACAAATATAAAATTTCGAAAAAAGTTGAAAAATTGGAAGTTAATTGTTGGATTCAAAAGTCGAAATGTCGAAAAACACCCTATTAGGGGTTTTTTAGTTGAGAAACACATTGGTGATGTTATTTTTGCGTTAAAATCTATAAAAAATACTAAACTTCATTTTTTATATTAAACAGCCAGTGATGTAGATACATGGGAAGGGGAGGGGGTACCAAGGGTACCGGTATCCCCCCCCCCCATTAAGGGCTTGGTAACCCCCTTAAAAAATTTCTGGCTACGTTACTTTAAACATGTTCTTCAAGCCCACCATTTTTTCGCTGACTTTTTGTGTTGTTTACCTTTGTTAAGATACTTTTTCAGTTCTAGAAAATGGTGTTGAATTACAAGATTTTTGATTAGAAGACCTTTTGAGAGGATGCGACTCTCGAATGACCAATCCAACGACTGACTTGTATTTATGCGTCTTCTCCATAACTCATGATTTGCCGTCCATTACCCAGCCACCTCAAAGAATTCAACTGATGTGAAAGATTCGATCGACGAAATTAAGTTCTCTTCAACTTTTGGTCACAAGTAGCGGCTTTATTCCCATGCAATCCGTGAAGAATATCGTCATTTTTTATCCCAACGGCCAGTGACGTAATTAGGATTTCGAAAATCTGCATTTAAATTTTTTTATTTGAAACATACATATTCGGATAGCCCATATATGAGTTTGAGTTCAATTTTTTGTCAAAAAAATTTTTTGACTTCATCCCTTGCCTGTAAGGTCAAAAAATACTAAAAGTGAGAAAGTCAATTTTCCAAAAAACCAGAAAATTTTTGCGTGCAAAAGATTTCTCAGAAAATTTGGTATGGGAGCAGGAACATCATGAAGTTCAAAAGTGATAGTTTTCTCGGAAAATGGCCCCAAAGTTTAGGCTAAGTTCAAAAAAGCAATTTTTTTAGTTTTTTAAACTTAGACTAAATTTTGAGGCCGTTTTCAGAGAAAACTACGCACCTTTGAGCTTTATGATGTTTCTGCTCCCATACCAAATTTTCTGAGGAATCTTTTGCGTACAAAATTAGAGCTCGAAAATTTTTTGTTTTTAGAAAAATTGGCTTTGTCGCTTTTAGTGTTTTTTACCCTATAAGCAAGGGGTGAGGTCAAAAAATTTTTTCGATCAAAATTAAACTCAAACTCATATATAAGCTATCCGAATATGTATGTTTCAAATAAAAAAATTTTTAATGTGGATTTTCG
This sequence comes from Acrobeloides nanus, assembly GCA_900406225.1. Lineage (NCBI taxonomy): Eukaryota > Metazoa > Nematoda > Chromadorea > Rhabditida > Cephalobidae > Acrobeloides > Acrobeloides nanus. The sequence continues at coordinate 9,628 of OZJO01017216.1, read as the reverse complement.
AAATCCTAGTTACGTAATTGCTAACGGCCCTCTTTAGGGCTACAAGGGGTGTAATAGCCCATGTCCCCCGTAGCATTACCTCCTTGGAGCACCCCGGGTAACACGAAATGGTGGGCTTGAAGAACAAAAATAACATCATCAATATGTTTCATGACTAAAAACCCCTAATAGGATGTTTTTCGGGTGATTTCATTGGAAAAACCTTTNCGGGTAACACGAAATGGTGGGCTTGAAGAACAAAAATAACATCATCAATATGTTTCATGACTAAAAACCCCTAATAGGATGTTTTTCGGGTGATTTCATTGGAAAAACCTTTTTCGACTTTTGGATCACGATAAGTGAATCCAACAAAGTGAACTAGCTCCAAAAATTAGTACCTTCTTCGTGACCATTTTCTACAATCGTTGTAGTTTTTTGTATAGTGATGGTGGATTGGACCTCTTTTGTTGGAGCTTCCATTTTGAAGTGCTAAAATAGTTTTAAGTTGTTATTTTGAAAATAGTGTATAAAATTTAAACAAGAATAAATTGTGTTAAATTTATTATAAAGATTAGTTTTGCTATAGAGATATATAAAAAAGTTAAAAGTCCAGATCAATATTAAAAAAACAAAGTGAAATTTAAAAAGTTAATTGTCTTGCCATTTTATTGTTCAACACAATATTCGATTTCATGTGCGCCATTAGACTACAATATTCAAATTTTCGTTTTAATACTAAAATTTTTTTAAATGAACTCAAACTGGTCTTGATGGATTTCTAGCTTTTCGGGAGGAAAATTTCAGGGTTGGTGTAAATCTAAATGCTCTAAACACGTATAGTTAGTGCTTTGTACTTCCAGTAATACGTGTGCAGGAGGGGTCCAAATTGTTTTCGCGTTACCCCCCCCCCCGTCACCAGCGTTACCCCAATGCAGTGGCGTAGGCAGAAGGGTCGGCTAGGGGAGGGTACTTCCTCAAAAAGGCTGATTTTTCCCAAAAAATATAAAAGGGGGCCCTTATGTGTAGGGATTTTTTTAAAATTTTGGCCCATTAGGGAACATCCGAAGTGGGGCCTTAAGGAGGTTTCCTCTAATTTTTGGCCTTTTGAGGGAGTAGTTTTAGGGAGGTGGCTTCTCATTACCTGCTTATGGTACAGGCCATAGGTGCGCAAGGGGGGTACTGTACCCCCCCCCCTATGACGTCGTATCTGCCAAAAAATTATAGGTTAAAAATGCAATAAAAGGAAAACATGACGTATTTTTCGTCCGGATAAATTTTGAATATAAGGGGGGACCCTTATGATTTTTCAAAAATTTCAATTTTTCGGAAATTTTATTTTTATTTTTTTTCTTTTTAATAGTAATATTTTGTCATTTTGAACCGCTATAAATGATTTCTGAAACTTAATTCGTATCGATTCGTATTTTTTGTGGCTGTCCCCCCCTATTTGCCCACCTATGGTACAGGCCTTGTGCTCCTTTCCTACATCATTGTGGAGGAGGGGGAGAAAAAAATTTCAAACACCGACTACACCTTGTACAAGTATTAAAACACAAAGGTGCGCAGCCGGAGGTCTGCGCGAAATAAGTAATCATTTTTTAGCTTTTATTTTGATAGTGCAATTTTGTCTTTATTTCAACAATTTTTCTCTGTAATTCTTCAATTTCTTGCTTGAGCTCTTCATTTTTCTGACTTCTTTCTCGTCTCAACTGATTATTTGTTCCTATAGCAGATTTGGCTCCCAAAACAGCATGATCTCTTCTCAAAACTACAAATTCTAGCTCCTATAAATTTTTAATCCTTTTTATCAAAAATTGAAGATACTTTTTCAATTTTTTGAATTTCTTTTTTCATAGATTGTCTATTATTTCTAAGCAAGTGAACTTGCGAAAGGCAATGATTGGAAGTTCTATCAATGTTTTCTAGAATTTGAAAATCACCGATCTTGGATTTGTATTCTTCGCATTTCTTTCTAAAACGTATAGGGTGTACAGGTATGTATAAGAATCTAGTTTCAGGTGGGAAGGCATCATTGGCCCCATTGACCATCCTTCTCCATACATGGGCAGAGGGATGGAGCCCATATTTTCGAAAAACCGGCTACCGTATTTCCTCTAAAGTAATCCCCGAGGGTTATTTTTTTCAACCCCCTATTTTGCCAAAATTTTAAAACAAAAAATCGATTTTTCTCAAAAATTTTATAGACATGCATTCTAATTTGCTTAAATATGTTTCCTCCATCAAAAACGCTATCGAATGACGTTATTTTCGATATAGGCTGTGACCGGGCACTTGGGAATTTCTCTATGAGGAGGGGGATTATTTGAGAAGAAATACGGTATTACGCGATTTTTTCAAAATTTTTCAAATTTTTAAGGATTCGTTCTAACTTACCTTAATTTCTCAATTTCATTTTTAATATTATTGATTGAATTTTTTTCTTTCTTCTTTCTCATTTTAAGCTCATTTAATTGTTTTTCATAATTTGCGACTTCTTCATTTATTGATTCATTATTTATAGAAGTTTCTAAATTTTTGTATTTTTTTCTTTTTTTATTCTTACCTTTTTTAGGTAAATTTATTCTTTTCTCTTCTACTTCTTCTAATTTTCGTCTCAGGCTTTGAATTTCTTGGTTTTTTTCTTTGAGATTATTTTGAATTTCAGATTTCTTAAAATTTGAATAAATTGGCAGCAATGGAATATGGAGAAGGGTCAACTCGGGGGGGGGGGAGGAGAGATGTTACTTATAATCAGAGTACACCACTATCAGGGATCAAAAAGAGTCCCTTCGATCCTGCCCCTCAATCATTGGAACTTGGGCTCCTAGGCCAATGCTTTTCGCTTACCCTTTTCCCCGGGTTGATGTGAGATCCATGGCTTGAGTGTCGAGCTCCTAGAGAGAACAGGGGGGGGGAGGGCAAACTAGGCTCCATTAATTGGTCTCCTATGAGACGGTCCTTCGGTCCTGAATCCTTGAGGGAGCATGAGTACAGGCTCAGACCCTGGACAGGGGTCTTTTACAGCCCAAGGAGTGGCCTGTCTCTGGTCAAAAGTTGGGTCAAAAAAAATTTTTTCCTCCTACCTCTTTCTCAAATCGTTCTTTCTTATATTTCAACGCGGTCATCTTCCTTGTTAAATCTACTAAACTATTTCGATTTTCTTGATAATTTTTCAAATTTTTATTCTCAAATCTTTGTCGACTTGGCAGTAAGTTGGCAACTTTATTATTGTTTTTGGAAAATGAATTTTTGCGAGACTGACTTTCCAACTCTTCTTTGTTCACAAAATTTCCTTTAACATTTAACAAAAATTTGAGCTGATCAAGAAGCTCTTTTTGATTTTCTAGTAAATAATTTGAGAAGTAAAGTTGTTCTTCCACTTCTTCTAATTTTGACTAAAATTTTTTGTTTTTAAACTTTTGAAAAATTATTACCAGATTAAGATTTTTATGACTTGAAGTTCCATTTTTCTAAAATTTTAAATTTTTTGTCAATATTTTAGCTAAGTGAACAGCTCATCATTGTGAAGTGGCAAATGTTCCATTTTACAATCAATGATCGAAGGTTCGATCCAGGGTGACCATTTTGCCCTTTTTAATGGGGGAAAAACTCAATCGGGGAAAAAAGTAATAGCGCCAAAATTCTCGACCAATTTTATGGGAGTGTTCTTTGGCAACTTCTTTGAACCTATCAAAAAATTTTTTGCCTTGGCAAAATCGAACTCTCGATCTTTTGAGTATACAGTGAGAACTTTGCTACTTCACCATTGGTGTTGTTTTCCTCGGTAAGAGGATCCCCTATATATTTTTTGTATAAAAACCTTTATATCGGATAAATTCTTTCTTTCTTGCTTTTCTTTAAGATGTTTTAATTTTTCGTGCAAAATATTGTTCAGCGATTCTTTTTTCTCTATTAAAGCCTAAAAATTTGGATTTTTTAATTTGTTTAAAAAATTTTTACCTGCTGACTAATTTGTTTCAACTGTAGATCTGTAACTTCTTTTTGAAATGGATTTAATTTTGTGTCTGATAATTGCGGGCTTAATTTTTTAAAATTAAATTTTTAAAAAAATCAATATTTGGTTCTGTATGATTTAGAAACCCCATCTAAAATTTTTCATTTTTTTCACTAACAAGCATCATTTTTCAACAAAAATTGTTTGTTTTTTAGAATTTTCAGCTTAGACAATACCGTTTTAAGCTGAAAGAACTCAGAAAATGGCAATTTTTGTGAAAAAAATGAAAATTTTTGGATAGGACACTCATAACAAAGAGGAAAAAGGTGCAGACAAGGATAAAAAAAACCTTTGAATGAAGACCGAGTGCTTTAACCACTCGGCTATGAGTCAAACCCCTAAAACCCCGTGATATGGTACTCGTTTTGAAGCACTCGACAAGATGAGTTGGAAAGTTTTTCTAAAATTTTGACCCTTGCCTGCATCTTTTTGGCATTTTGGTGCGCCGTGAGGGTACTTAAGCTGTGTAGTGCATACAAGTACCTAAAATTTTACCCTAATTTTTCATTTTCTAATGGTTCACTTTTATTCATTTTCTTAATCAATCCTTCCCAGTGATCTCTGATTTCCAAGTTTCCTTGTTCATAAGTTTTTATAGAATCTTTTAAAATCTTTAATTTTGAATCATTTTTTGAGGCATCGCTAAAAAATTTAAATTTTAAATAAAAGTTTAATGTTTTTACTTTTTCAAAGAACTCATTAAAAATGCTAATTGAGCTAGTTCGCTTTCAGCATTTTGGATATCATTTCTTAGCTGGTTGAGATGAGAATCCTAAATTTTTGATAGTGTGCCCCGAAAAAGAGCACTTTTGGGATTTTTGCACGGTTTTTCAAGTTTTTTAATTTTCACCAAAATAACCCTATAGGGGTTTTTCTATGCGAGAAATCGATTGCGCTCATTGCAGGACCTTGAAAACTCTCCTCTGATTCAGAGAAGATACTTGTGTATTGAAGCGAAAATAGGCTAATATGGTCAGAGAAACTTTTTCAAAGTCCGGAAATGGCCACAATCGATTTCTCGCATAGAAATTCTTCCTATAGGATTATTTTGGTGAAAATTTAAAAGCTTGAAGAACTTTGAAAAAAATCGCGCAAAAATCTTAAAAGTGCCCTTTTTTGGGTCAACCTGCACAAGCGAAAAATTTATAAACACGATCGAGGCAATAGCTTAACTAGAAAAAATCATAAGTAGCACTGGATTTTTTCGACATTTTTGAAATCGGCCAAAACATAAGGGTTACTCTTATGATTTTCAAACTCTGACAAATTTCGTAGCCACATCCTCGCACCCCCCCCCCTGGATACGCTACTGAAGTGGAGTTTACTTGAGCTTTCTTTTCTTCGTATAGAGATGATAAATTTTTTGTAATTTTAAGTATAGATTGTCTCATAGTAAAAGAATCTTCAGTATTTTGTAAATTCGAGATGCCAGTAGTTGTATGTAATTTGGATATATCAATATTCTTTAGATAGACTTTGTTTTGAGCTTGTTTTTCTAAATTTTTGGTTTGTGTTTAAAAAGGTATGGTTATCATTTTCACTCATTAAAAAATTTTTACCCATGATGAAGTGGCAAGCGTCTCACTTTGCTCGGGAGCAACCCATTCAGATGCTTGCCACTTCGCCATGGATGTGGACTTTTTTCTCTTGGCGGGTAATGCCTTATACCTATTTTCTGTTGTTCTTCCAAACTTTTTCTTGAATTTTCTATTTTATTTTCATAATCCTCATTCTTTTTCTTCACCTTTGCTAATTTCCCTTCGATTTCTACCAGAGCATTTTTGTCATTTTGAAATTTTCTATTTAATATTTCAAATAACTGTTTGTGTGCATTTTCTTCTTGTTGCACATTCTTTTTCTTTTCTCGTAATAAACAACTTTGCTAAAAAAATTTTTTGGACAAAATAATGTGTTTGATAATACCAGTTCTTTAAGTTGAACATCAAGTTCATAGTTGACGTTTTTTAGATGTTTTTCTAAAGCTTCTTCATATCTTTTTGATGTTGTTGGCTAAAAGTTTTATCTTTCATATTTATTCAAAAATCAGGGTAGAAAATTGACTAACTTCGGAGCCCTAGCCCCAGGGAGACAGTTCTGATCCAGAAAGGGCGCAGGTCCGGGAGATCCATTGAAAGAGAGCTGACAGTGCCTGCCTCATGCTTTGGGTCCCTGGGACCGGCGGCATGGACTCGGGATATCATCAGCCCCCACTCCCAATAGAACACAATCCTTTGGAGTCTTGGGGAAACTGGGACCGGACCAATGGACCTGCTCTATTTTCAACCTTGTTCAAAGACAGATTTTCCCTTTTTTTGGCCAACTTTGGAATACCGTATCTGCAGGATGATTAAAAAAAGGAGAATTTCGCGATTTTTTCAAAAATTTTCAAGTTTTGAAATTTTACCAAAATAACCTTATAGAAGGTTTTCTATGCGAGAAATCGATTGCGCACATTGCCGAACCTTGAAACCTTTCCTGATTCAGGGAAGGGCAAGTGTATTGAAGTGAAAATAGGCTAATTCAGGGTTAGAGAAGCGTTTTCAAGGTTCGACAATGCGCGCAATTGATTCCTCACATAGAAAAACCCCCTATAGGGTTAATTTGGTGAAAATTAAAAAACTTGAAAATTTTTGAAAAATCGCAAAACTCTTTTTTTTTTATTCACCCTGTAGACCAAAATATTTTTTCTATATCCTAATCTTTTGCATCACTATTGATAAAAATTAATATTAAATTATACCAAAATATTATCATTAATACTTGACATAATAAAGAAAGAGCAATGTTTAAATAAGACGAATAAATAAAAATTTGCATAACACTATATGAAGGCACATAATAAAGGCAGTTTTATTGAGAAATTTTCATAAATGACGCGTGGCCAAATTTTACTAATATGCCAAAATAAGGCTTTTATGAAAGAGAGAATGCCAGATTTCACCTGGAGGCGACTTATTGATTCTATGCACTATTTGGAGATTTTAGTGTGATTCACTTCTTAGTGTTCCTGACAACATTTTTTTGCATAAAGATGAATAAATCAAAATTTTTATTTTAAAAAAAGAATTGTAGTTATGTAGTCCGTTTCGCGATAGATTCAATATTTTTGCAAGCCCATAGCCAAGTGGTTAGAATTCCAGACACACGCACTGAAGAGGCGGGTTCGATCCCGCTCGGAGCGATTTCTTTTTCATCATTTAAAATTGATGAAAATTTTTGCATATGAGTATTTTTAAGCGAATAACACGATGATGATATTATTTTCTATAAAAATTTATTTTTATGCTAATATTACAGTGTTTGAAATTTGTATAAAAATGTAAAAATTTATTTTTTACTAATTTTTATGGAAAAATAACAATACGACCATGTTCCTAGCATAAAAATACCCATATGCAAAATTTTTCATCTATTTGAATGGTGCAAAAAGTAATCGCTCTGAGCGGGATCAAACTAACCCCTTTGTTGTGGACGTCTAGCGTCCTAACCACTTTACTATAAGATATCACATAGTTTATACCTAGCGCATAAACGAACTATAAAACCGTAATCAAATTTTCAAGTTTACATTAAAAAACAAGTTCGAGCATCGTTAGCAATCCAAGTACCACTTTCCAGCTCTTGTAAATACTTGTTGTTGCACACCTTATAAGAAAGCACTTTGTCATCATAATTCGGATGCTCTATTAATCCCAAATTTTCGCATTTGCCCTTGACTAAAACAATACTTCCCAGTCTTCTACGAAAATAGCTTTCTGAACAGTTAGAATTCGTATAGAAAACAACGCATCCATCGGATGAAATAGAAGAAACTTCGAGTTTCAATGGTCCATCAACAATGTCATTTTGGCAGTTTTCAGTGGCTGTATAAGTCTTTTCGAGGCCTTAAATATTTTTCACATTTATATAGAGCAAAAAAGTTATACATTTGGCATATATGAAAACGAGGGTGGCAGATTTTTAAACTTATGGAGGCATGCACGTAAGAGAGGGCAAAGGGTTTATAGACCATAATCGGAAAAATGAAAATTGTTTTCGTAATGGACAAGGGGGACCAAGGGGTAAGACTCCCAAACCTGAACTCTCGCTATGTGCATGTATGAGGATCTTATATTTTTTCCACTTTTGGGGAAAAGGGACCATGGAAATTTTTGAGAACTTCCCCTCCCACAAACCAAAACCCACTTTGCGTCGCTGGGGCGAGTGGGGGCGTTAGTTTTTCAACCCCCTTGAGGGATGTCATTTAGAGGGGACGTATTTTATAGTATTTACGGTAGCTCAAAATGGACAATAACACAAATAACACACAGGTGTGTGTTAGTGTGTTAATACAACACAATTACGACTATTACCCTTCCCCATAATTACGACACTGCCCTTTCTCGCTATCCTGAAACATCTCGACTATAACACTGAGGCATGAAAGTCGCCAAAAAGGCCTTTTCAGAGGAAATTTTTGAATTCTTACCTTTAAAATAGGGAAATTCATAAACGGTAAACGAAGTATATTCGCCATCAGAATTTATAACTAACACCATGATAATTTGAAATATTAAAAAATAAAACATAATTTTTAATCGAAAATTTATTGCGAAGTAACCAAGAAACTAGCAACGAAAATCACAAAAATGACAATAAAATTAAACCATGTCATTTATTTTAAGTGTTTTAACATAAACAAGTTTATAATTGGATATTTATTTTTGTGCAATACAAACTACACTAGTGGACAAAAGTGTTGGACAATCTGTTATCATAGGAATATTTGTGAATCTTCCATACCTAGAAAAGTCATTTTTATAAAATTCTGAGACAAAAAATTTTCCGACCCCCAAACCATGTCGTTAGACCCTTGTGTTTGAGATTGAGATGTGGTAGTACAAATAGAATGGTTTAGTATAGATATAAAAGGACAATGTTCCCGTTGGTTGGCCACCGGTCAGACTAAAGAATAAGCTCGAACTAAGCCTAGCTTGGCTCGTTCCGAGGTCGTGGTCTGTAGCGTCCTTCGGGCGATACCCCTTCGATTTTTTCTCGTGGATACCCTTTCGATTTTGGTGTCAAAAATATTAGAAGTCCGTCCCCAAGGGTTAGATAGTCCCTGGGTGAGCCACTAGGGGTATAGATGGATCCTAGGGCTCTATATAGGATATGGTATAGGTCATGGATTAGGCTATCAGGTTGAATGGGATATATTAATAGGCTATGGGCTATATAAATAAAATATGAACATGATAGGCAATCCAGTCTGATATTCTTACAACGTCATGTCCAACTCTAACCAAAATATCAGCAAATTTTTTCCCCATGAAATATACATGACTAGCCCCAAATTTGGGATTATATACAAAAATTTTATATCATGTCAAAAAATTATCAACACCTAGCACAAGAACATTTTCGTCTATTTTGTGTTCGAATTTGAACATCGAAGTAAATCAAAAACAACGAAAATATGATATTTATTACCCCTGATAAAGATAAAGATGAAAGAATGAAATGCGTGAGTAAATATTTTTTCACCATCCCTAAAAAACATAAATATAATTTTATGTGCCTATCACACCCTCTATACTTTAAACCGTTCCTAATCACCAAATACTTGAAGCTGATAGGAATTCAAATCTGTCA
>OZJO01017211.1:0-41171 GCA_900406225.1 Acrobeloides nanus | reverse complement strand
CCGATTCGACCCTTTCCCGTGATCAAAATAAAAAATTCCTCGGGTTCGTGTTCCCCATGTTGAAAAACCCACCTGGTAAAAAAAATCAGCCAATTTGGAGTATTTTGAAAATTCAATTTTTTTTACCCTAAGAGGGGACCAAACAAAAAAGTGGAAAATTTTCGAAAATTTTGTTTCCGATTTTTTGACATGAATCTCTTTACTATTATCTCTGAATGACAATCAAAAAGAATGATCGAAAACGGATTTATTTGAAAAATGTTATGTTCATTTTTAGCGTAATAAAAATTGATCCACCCTTTATTATAAAGCTTTTAATCCTGAGTTGGGCTGGTTTTCTATTGTAAAATAAAGTTTGAATATTTTGGAAAAACAGTTTCAACTATTTGTCAAACTCGCTTTAAGACTAATTTTGATCAAGTGATTTTTGTTTCGGAATTAGGACGGCGGCCTCCAATTGAATCGAACGATGATTGCCTTTATGTACTTTTTCTTTCTCAGATAGACATAGACTCTGTGCGGAAAGTAAAAAGTCTATATACATTGTGTATTTGACTTGGGTCGCTTTTTTCAAATCTCTTTTTAAACATCCATTAGTTGGAATTATTAGAAAAATTTTCTTATTTATTCTTAAATCTCCTCTAACTTGTTTTTTTATACTTGTTGTGTCTCATTCTTAGACATGCTCATTTACGCGTGATGTTGTTTATTTGCCCTATAAAACCGACTATTTGGAGCAAGTCCCCTTAGTTGTCGCCAATAACGTTGATTAAACTCGGCAAAAAAATTATTTTCTTTCAGAAATTACGAATTTTTACCATTTTTATGCGGTTTTCAGGTTGCGGAAGTGCGCGCAATAAAATTTTCGCATAAAATTACCCATAAATGGGTAATTTCCGGAAGGAAATAAAAAAATTCAACGTTAAGTGGTGGCAACCAGAGAACTTGCTCCAACTATTTTTTTGTCATTTCTCTAATGACCTGGAACTGAAAAGGCTCAACTTGCCAATATATTTAAAATTTAACGAATTCATCAATCTTTTCTCTCATTGCTTTGTTTTATGAGTACTTAGAATTCCCTAAAGCCTAGAATAGAGCAAGAAAAGGGAAAAAAACATGAATGCTGTATGTTGCTCTCATAACTTTGGCTATTGAATAAGTTCTTCAATGTTTTCAAAAATTTTCTATTGTTTTTTTAAACGCAATTTTTCTTTTTTTTGTACTTAAAATTTTTATATTCGAATTTTTACCAATTTAGCATTAACATGGTTCAAACATATCAGAGTCCGGTTCGGATATACAAGTATCCTTTTGAGCTTGTTATGACCGCATATGAGAAACGTTTTCCAACATGTCCACAAATTCCGATATTTGTTGGTTCGGAAATAGCCTTTGAATTTCACTCACCTGATGGCGCAGAGGAAGTGATTGAAAGAAAGTGTCAATTAAACGTTGAAGCGCCTTATCTTGTTAAAAAAGTAAGAGTTTATAGTCGACGTCAATTTTTATTGTTTCTGCGGACGCGTGTTTGCAAAATCTGCAAGTTTGAATTCGCGGTTTATTGAAACGAATTGCCTGCATGCTTCCAAGTGATTGTATCGTAATCGGGGAAAAATTATGTTTATGACTATGATTTTTTGTTGTAGATCGATTGTACACACGAAGAGCTTTACAATGAGTGATTGAAATCCATATCATGGCTACGGGGAAGTGTGTTAAAAAATTCGGGGCAAAAAAGTCGTTGAAAAATGGCATGATTTTTTCCGTAGCCATTATATGAAATTCAACCACTCATTTTGAAGCTTCGTGAGTACAATGGATCTACAACAAAAAATCAGGCAAAAACACGATTTCTCTCATCAATTTTTCCCGATTATAATACAATCACTTGGAAGCATGCAGGCAATTCGTTTCAATAAACCACGAAACAAACTTGCAAATTTCGCAATCTCGCGTCGGGGATTGACGCTGAATATATAATGACTTGAGATGAATTTAATTTTTAAGATAGCCGGAGTTGATTATGTCTATTTCCTACAAAAGAACTCGCTTGATCGCAGGAAGCGTACTCTTTTAATCGAAGCAACCAATGTTTCGTTTGCTAGTCGAATAGTTGTTAAAGAAAATTGTTTCTACTACGTCAGTTTTTTATAATTTTATTAAGCGGAAAATAAATCTTAACATTTTAGGTTCATCCAGAAAACCCCGAGTGGACTTGTTTTGAACAGAATGCAAGTTTAGATGTCAAATCATTCTTTGGGTTTGAAGCAGTTGTAGAGAAGTTAGCTGTGAAACAATATGCTGCCAATTTAGCTAAGGTATCTTGTAAATTACCCCAATGACTTAGCCAGGAGATGGTATGACTTGTGTAAGGAGAACTATACAAGAAGGGTCACTAGCCATTATGATTTTTTCGTTTTTGACCGGCAAAAAGTAGTATTACACTCACTAGTGATGCCACGAAATCGGTCATGTCGGAATTGAATTTCGGTTATCAAATTTCTCAAAATCGAAATTTACTTGAAATTCGGAATCGTAAAGTCGAAATCGAAATTTGGTGTCGAAATTCAAAATGGTGATTTCGTGGCATCACTAGCTACTCACCCCAGTGGAGTAGTTAGGGGTGACCCCCTCACCCCAGCTATACTATTTTTATCAAAATTTCCATTTTTTACTAAAAATGGCTTACAGGGTAAGCCAAAAAACCGTACTTTTGTGTTTTTTGGCGAAATTTTTCAAAAATGCATGAAAATACCCCTTATAGGTGATTTTTGAAAAAAAATTTCACAAAAAACGCAAAGGTACGATTTTTTCGCTCATCCTGTATTACATTCTTTTAAACAAAAAGCTTTGGTTAATATACGACGGCATTATAATATTTACTTTAGGGAAAAGAAATTTTGGAATTTTTCATTGATGATTTGATCAAGAGTGGTGTTACTTACGTTCCACCATATAGCGAGACTCATACAGATGCGAATACAAGTGATACACAAGCAACCAAATCCCTGACCGATTCAGCCATTGATGTTCATGGCCACAGCGAGGATACAGAAGAAACGAGTAGTGTCATTAAAGAGGGTACAGTAGAAAGTCGTCGTCTCAGCCATTCTCAAACACCACTAGCAGGTGATTCAAAATCTTCGCGTCGACCATCTAGTGGTTCAGCGGTGCATCGACCTTCAACTTCCGGAATTGCAAATGGAGTTGCTCTTCGAGCGCCAAGTTTTGATGATGGTATGTATTTGTTCTCTTGCTAGCATTCATTTTATGGGTGACGAGTTATGAATATAAAACACACACAAAATTGTTTAAAATTCTTTCCTGTGTTCCATTACAGTATAAAATGTTCCGTAACAGGATCAAAAATGGAGATCTTTGTCAAAAACTCGACCAAAAATGCGGGTATGTCTCAAAGATTGAGAGTATAACTTCTAATTGAAGCGAACTCTCCCCTTGCGATTTTTCGCTCCAATACACAGGCCTTCCCTGAATTAGGGAAGCGTTTTTTCGCTTTGAAAATATCAAATTTGGATTCCCCNCGAACTCTCCCCTTGCGATTTTTCGCTCCAATACACAGGCCTTCCCTGAATTAGGGAAGCGTTTTTTCGCTTTGAAAATATCAAATTTGGATTCCCCCGCATGTTTTTACCCCTAAAGGGGTCATCTTTTTTCGAAATTTTTTATTTTGATCATGAGAAAGTGGAGAGAAAATCGATCATTTAAGTTGTCAGTTTTCCGCTTTTTTCGCGTTGTCAGTTTTCCATTATCACTTTTCCTAGCGCCACAAAATCATATTTTGAGATTGACATATGTTTTAGTAATAAAACAAATACTTCAAAAATCATTTTAAACAATGAGATTGTTTAGAAAAGCCCATATGTTTTTACATTTTCGAACAACATTTTTAAAAAGCTAGCATAAAAATCTGCTGGCACCACAGATCTACTCTTCATTTATCCGTATTTTTGAACTCAAAAAACCACTCAGTATTGTGCGAGAGTGCATTTCGACACATCCTTTGTATTGCGTAACACTTCGCACTTTCATGAATTGCGCGACAGTTATGTTTGCATTTTGCGCCTTTGTTTGAACGATCAAACTTTCTTGTTTCGCTTCGCTTATACCGAAATCCAGACGATTTTTACTTCACTAATCATCCAACTTATTTTTGAATACTACATTTATGCTTTCTATCTAAAAAATTTGGGGCTATTCAAGTGTGGGGGCCCCAATGACGCGAAAAAAGATTTGAAAATTTTTTTCCGAAAAGACCCTTTAGCGTAATTTTTAACGAGGAATCTAAAAAAACGCGCACCTCCGAAGTGTAAAAATACTTCCCTGCTACTGTTTCGAGCAAAGTCTAATAGTATAACATGTGATTCTTGTTCAAAATGTGGCCTTTACTCAAACAGTGTCAGGGAAGTGTTTTTACGCTTTGAGAGCGCGTTTTTGGGGCATAGGAAAATTTATTATTGGTTTTTCCATTATGTCGTTTCATTCGTATCGTTTCAAACCTTTCGTTTCATTCGAGTATATTCCGTTTTTGGATTCCTCGTTAAAAATTACGCTAAAGGGTCTTATCGGAAAGAAATTTTCAAATTTTTTCACGTCATTGGAGCCCCCAAGAATTTTCATTCTTATGTGGATTAATGAATGCTAGCACGTCGTTATGATAAAAGTGGTCGACGTAAGCGCTATGTACGTTTTCTTGTAGCCGACTCCAAACTCGAATCCGAATACATCCGGCGGTTCTTGGGCCAGTTAACACCTCTAGAAGAAAGTCGCTTATGCGAATTGAAGTATGGCCTTCAAGCTGCTCACAAAGGGAAATTACCAAATGATGCACATTTGCTACGCTTTCTCCGTGCCCGGGATTTTGACGTTGGAAAAGCTCGAGATATGGTAATAGCCAGTTTGCTTTGGCGTAAGCAGCACAATGTGGACAAGATCTTGCAAGAATTTAAGCCTCCTAGTGTATTGTTACAATTTTTTCCTGGATGTTGGCATCCAGGAAANCGTTTTCTCCGTGCCCGGGATTTTGACGTTGGCAAAGCTCGAGATATGGTAATAGCCAGTTTGCTTTGGCGTAAGCAGCACAATGTGGACAAGATCTTGCAAGAATTTAAGCCTCCTAGTGTATTGTTACAATTTTTTCCTGGATGTTGGCATCCAGGAAACGACAAAGAAGGTCGGCCTGTTTTTATTCTTCGTTTGGGGCAAATGGATGTCAAGGGATTGTTGCGTTCGGTTGGCCTGGAAGATATTGTCAAGTTTACCTTGCTTATTTGTGAACAAGGCCTTATGAAGACTGCCGAAGCCACAAAAACCCTTGGGCAGCCAATTAGGTAACATGTTGTGAACCCATTTATGTCATATAAATTATATTCTTAGTACATGGACAATGGTTGTAGACCTAGATGGGCTTTCAATGCGACATCTTTGGCGACCGGGAGTGCAAGCACTTTTGCGGATTATTGAAATTGTTGAGGTACAACAAGACTTGTGATGAGTCATTTTGAAAAAAAATTTTTGCCAAAAAATTACCAGATAGCGGTTTTTTGTAACACTCTATATTTATTATTTAGGCACATTATCCGGAAACTATGGGGCTAGTCTTAATTTTACGTGCTCCAAGAGTTTTCCCAGGTTAGTCAACTTTTACTATAAGTGGCCGTCCATAAATTACATTTGCAAAGAGGGAGAAGGGAAGAGTCTGTGATTTTCTAACGCGGGAGGGGTCGGCTGAGTGCTAACATTTACAATTTTGCTATGATTTTTCACCAAAACTTCTTATTTTTTCAACAAAAATTTACATTTTCAGCTTAAAACAAGCTTTTTTTCAAAAAATTTCACCTATGGCACTGGTTTTATATTTCCTTAACTCAAGGATCTCATCAAAAATCGAAATTTTGTAAGCATTTTCAACTTAAAAAAGTGTTTTTCAACAAAAAATTTTTTCCCTATCGGTTAATTTGGTAAAATCGTTCCTGTCCAACTCTAGTTGCTAACATAGGGAGCCCAAAAATCCGATTTTTCTCAACCGTAATTTATGGACGACCTCCCTCAATTCGAATATTTTTAGTGCTTTGGACTTTGATATCGCCATTTATTGATGAGAATACTAGACGAAAGTTTATGATCCATAGTAGCGAATCAGTGTTAGCCGAATTAGGAAAGTATATTGATGAAGAATATTTGCCGGACTTTCTTGGAGGCACTTGTTTCTGTAATGCTCCACCCGGAGGACATGTTCCTAAGTCCGCTTACCGGCCAGTTGCAGATGATCTTTCGAATGAAGATGCGGTTCTGACTTCAATCTACTCTACGGCTCATGTTTACCGGGGAGCACCGCACGAAATTTGTGTTTATGTTCCTACGCATGGTTGTGTGCTTACTTGGGATTTTGATATCATCAAAGGAGAATGTGAATTTATCTTGTATCACACCAACAAGGTTTGTTTTATATACTCAAAGTAGCGGACAAAAACTTGGTCAGATCGATGCCGACTTCGGATTTTGAATTTTGGGTCCAGTTTTTTTATAGTTGGAGTTGAAACGGACTATAATCATGTTCATGAAAGAAATAATCATATCTCGGCTTTTGAAACAGCATTTCAGACACGATTTTTTTCTTTCTAGGGTAATAAAATATGGAGAATCTCATGGTGGCTTCAGATTTATGTCAACGATTCAGGATTTCGTTCTAATACACTAATTTTAGAACAGAAAAATTCATATTTTGTTCATTTCTTTCTTAGAGAAATGGAATAAAATATGGAGAATCTCATAGTAGAAAGAAATGAACAAAATTTGACTTTTTGTGTTTCAAAAGTAGTGTATTAGAACGAAATCCTGAATCTTTGACATAAATCGGAAGTCACCATGAGATTCGCCATATTTTATTACCCTAGAACGAAAAAAATCATCGCGTCTAAAATGCTGTTTCAGAAACTGAGATCTGATTATTTCTCTCATGGACATGATTAAATGTTTGGCCCAAGTTTTTTGTCCGCCTACTGTACATCGTTTTGTTTAGGTTATTACACAACCGGCTCACCCACATTCGCCAACTTCGATCGAACGTGTTACTTCGGCTATTGCTTCCACATCAATTTCACCGTTGCCATTTTCAGTTTACTGTGATCCCGAACTGAAACTGGGTATGGATTTAGCTATCCAAGAGCGACCAGTAACATTTTCCGAAGGAGATTCTATGCAAGGCTCGCATTATTGTACGATGACTGGCACTTATATAATGCAATGGAGACACCCCGAACCAGTTCATCATAAAGATACTTTCGACTTTAGTCTTTCTGGACATAAGTGTAAACTTATTGTTTATCATGAATTGTTGCCAGCTGCAGAATTTCAGTAGGTTTTTGAGTAGAATTTTTTCAAAAATNGTTCATCATAAAGATACTTTCGACTTTAGTCTTTCTGGACATAAGTGTAAACTTATTGTTTATCATGAATTGTTGCCAGCTGCAGAATTTCAGTAGGTTTTTGAGTAGAATTTTTTCAAAAATTGAGGTAATGTGTTATTAGCATATTACCTCGATTTGCTACGTATAGAATTCTTATACAGTTGAACCTCGATTCAGTAGCCCGCTCGATCTACAAGGGACCCTCACA
The DNA here is from genome assembly GCA_900406225.1 of Acrobeloides nanus. Taxonomy (NCBI): domain Eukaryota; kingdom Metazoa; phylum Nematoda; class Chromadorea; order Rhabditida; family Cephalobidae; genus Acrobeloides; species Acrobeloides nanus. The sequence goes on along the minus strand of OZJO01017211.1, from coordinate 33,536 downwards.
ACTTGCTAAATCGCTCTTTTTTTTCAAAACTTGTCCCAAATTAATACATTGAGTAGATAAAACGCGCTTGTCCGGCGTGTTTGCAAGTATTGTGAGGGTCCCTCGATTTAGTGGCCATAAGATCGATTGATCCCTTGGGGTGGGGATGCCACTAAATCGAAGTTTAACTAATACAAAAGACCTCTATTAATTTGGTTTTTTCAGCGGATCGGTGGCCAGTCTGGAATCATGTCGTTCTTCATTTAGTTCATTGGCAGCAGCCGCCACACAACATGATGCCAGCACTCCAACACCATCGAAAAAAAGTGAAAATCATTTGAATGAGCACTAGGACTACTAATTTTTTTCAACATTATTATTCCATTATATCCTATTTTTAAAAATATTTTTCTAGACAATAATATTTTGCCTATTTTTCTCTATTTGAGAGCTTTTTGAAATTTTCAAATATTTTTATTTCATAATTTCTTGAAGTGGATTGCTTTTTGGAGTCCATAGTGAAGTTACAACTGTTATAGAAGGAAATAATGAAGGTAGACCGACTACTACTTGCGAGTAGTAGTTGGTTAGAAACTTGATTCGACGATTTACGTCTTTTTCAAGAATATCTACAATGTAGATATTCTTGAAAAAGACGTAATTTGTCGAATCAAGTTTCTAACCAACTACTACTTGCAAGTGTATATTCGGTCTGCCTCCATTATTTCCCTCTTTAACAGTATACAGATTTGATTAAAATTGGACTTCTGGTCTTTAGGAATGTTGTATCGATATATCGAAATATAAATCTAAAATACTATATATCAATCCATAAAAAATATCGATACAACATCTTCTACTGGTCTTATTTATGTGATTTATTTGATTCGCCAAAATTTATATGCCTTTGATTCAGTCGTCATATACAACGTGCTGTAGGCAGAATTTTTGGGAACTAGTATCGACTAGGTATCCCACTGAACCTGAACTTTTTTGAAAAAATTTTTTGGAATTGACCCCTCTAGGGGTAATTTTATGCGGGGAATTCGAATTTCACATTTCAGAGACCTGAAAATCTTTTCCCGAATCAAGAAATGGTTATTTATATTACGCATGGCCCTCTTTAGGACTACATTTTTGACAAGAATCATATGCCATACGTCATATAAATAGTCTTTTTTTATTCGGGGAAAGATTTTCAGATCTCGGAAATATGAAATTCGGATTCCTCACATAAAATTACCCCTAGAGGGGTCAATTCCGGATAATGGAAAAAAATTTATTTCGAAAAATTTTACGTTCACTGGGATACCTAATCGATACTAGTTCCGATTTTTTTTTGCTTAAGGATGGGAGGGAGTGTTAATTTTAGTTGATCAAATTGTAGGGACTAATCGACCCCTCATATTTTGCTCAGTAATTCAACTCTTTCTACAGCACTGATCATATAACAACTTGCAGTTTCAGTTGAGCTATTTATTTTTTACTAGTTATATATGAAAATAATTTTATAGTTTGTAGTTATATCTTTATCGTTTTCCTTTTTTATATTAACTACTCGAATAATTAAAAATAAAGTTAAAAGTTTCTAAAGCAAAAAAAAATAGCGATTTAGATTACACAAATTTGCATCAATATATCCATAAACTTAGAGATAAAAATTTCAATTCTTATCTGAGTAGGATTTTTACTATCCTGTGTATGAAAGATTTTTTATAAATGGTTGCTTAAATAACTGATGTTTGACTTTAATTTAAAGGTCTGTTAACTTTTCGGAAGTACGTAGATATACAGTAAATCCGAAATTCGCATAAAAATGCATTGACTTCTGAAAAGTTGACAGACAATTTCAAACAAAAAATATCAGTTATTTAAGACCAAGAATAGTACAGGGTGTATTCGAATGTCTCCCATATTTTAAATGGTTCAAATTTTTGAAACATGAATCTATTTTTCTTGGTCGACCACCGTTGTTACGTGAAGTTTTACAATTTTCAGACTCTTAAACTTTGTTATAGTGCACTCAAAACGGCCTCTTACGTAAAAGGTTAAAATTTGGATATGTTTCTATAGATGCGATTTTCGATAGTTTTATGACGTCAAATCATCTCGTCAACCATAGATTCGGATGCGTCCTCTACGCGAGAAATGTTTTTTTTGAAAAAACTTTTGGTAAAATGGATGTGATTTGGCCGAGTTACAAAATGGAGTGGTGGTCGACCAAGAAAAATGGATTCATGTTTCAAAAATTAGAACCATTTATATATGGGAGACATTCATGATACACCCTGTATATAATAGTTTGTTAAATTATATAAATAAAAGTATTTCTCCATATAAACCTTGATTAAATTGACTATCAACGTTCTCTTCGGTTTATTTATCAATATCTGGAAAATGATGACATATTAGATGGTCCATCTTCGGGGAATCAGCCTGAGGAGCGGGCAAGCTTATGCCAAGCGTTTCAATCTGTTTCATTATCAAGCGAACAACTATTCAACTGCTAATCTCTTAGAACATGATCTTAGCCAAGTTAAATCGTTTACTGAGCTGGTACTCAATGTCAAACAAATTAGTCCTAATGTTTTCATGTAAGTTTTGCTTGAAAATTTGGATATGTGACCTAAATGATTTTTTTTAGGTCCGATAGATTGTTGAAGGGTCGAATTTCTTTAGAAGCCCCATATGGCGGACAAATTCTAAGCCATGCATTGCATGCTGGTTGTTCTACTGTTGATGAAAAATTTTCAGTGCATAGTTTGCATTCATATTTTATTAAGTCAGGTAAACTTTCTTTTTGATCATTGTTGGAAAACTTTTCAAAATAGGAACCTGCAAATTCTCCAAAATTTCGAAAATATCGTTTCAGTAATATTTCTATTTTTTCATATAAGTTTATAAGTACAGTCACATCTCTATTTAACGACCTCCGGAATATATATACAAGGGGGAGGCAACAGTTCTTGCGTAAGAGGCGGTATATCCTCGCCTAAGGGTCAAAATTCCTGACATTGTCAAAAACGCTGAAAAGGTGTTTTCTATTCCAGAATTGTCGAGAAAACACGTTTTTGAAATGTCAAGACTTTTGCCTCCTGTATGCGTATAAATGCAATATTCTAATTATAAATTTTAGGAACTGTTGCTAGACCTATATTTTACGTTGTGGAAAGGATTCGAGATGGTCGCAGTTTCTGCACGCGTTATGTTAAAGCCATCCAAGACGAGAATATCATTTTTACTGCTCAAATGTCGTTCCATAAGAACGAACCAGATTCCATTTCTCATCAAGTTGATTTTCCTAAGAATCTCCCACAACCTGAAACATTGCCTGATTCAAAACAAACTATAGAAGAAGCTTTGAAAAATGAATCCGATGCCCTTTCTCCGCTGCATCATAAAATATTGAAAGTCCGAAAACGCGAATTATCACCTATATTTCACCGTTTATTACAGGTTAAGAGACACTATCTCAAGAGATCAAACATTGGGTGCTGTCCACCTTTACCATGCCCGAACGACCATGGTTCGAGGGTCGGAAAAATTTTTTTCTCAGAATTTTGCGAAAATGACTTTTATGGGGGTAATTTTATGCGAGAAATCGCTTTATAGAAATCGATTTATGCGAGAAATCTATTTATAGAAAATTAAAATTTTTGCCGAGTTTAGTCAACGTTAAGTGGCGGCAACCACGGGAACTTGTTTTTTGAACTTCGAATAAGGTTTTGAATTTTTTTAAAACCGAATTTTGACTCGAAATAACTTGTAAAAATTTTCCCATGCGTATTAATCCTCACTAAATAAATTCAATTTGGAGCGCTGTAGAACCATTGAACATTATGCCCTTTTCGATTGTTCAAAAAAGCGTCTCTTAAACATTGGCTCATCAAATTGAATTCTTTTTTAGACGAAACTATTAGCACCAGATATATGGACTTTCCGAAAGCTAGCATCCCAAGATGAAATCCCCCAATACCATGTTTGGGTTAAAGCGTCCGAATCGCTAGGCAAGCTTTTGCTGAATAAAATTTTGACTTGTATTTAGGCGAAAATTATCTTCTTCAACGAAGCCTGGCTGCATTTATTTCGGACAGCTCTATGATGGAAGCAGCATTGATTCCGCATGTGAACCGCGGTTTTATACCTTCAATGGTCTATTCATTGGATCATTGTATTTATTTTCATGTCCCTAAATTCCGTATTGATGAATGGATGTACTATGAGACCTATAGCACCAAATCAGGTACAGTCAACTCTCGATATAACACCCCTCCTCATATTTCGATATATAAGGGTTGCAATATGGAAATTTGAAAAATTTATTGAAAATTTTTGCCAAAAAACGCAAAAGTACGGTTTTTCTGCTCATCCTGTATATTTGACTTGTTGGAAAATCGCCCATCAACTGGTGCACTTCCTTTGTCAGAACAAAATGAGATTTACTCGTTATCATTTAGGTGGCAGTCGAGCTTACACGAATTCGAGATTGTGGACTCGAGATGGACAGCTTGTTTTGTCAGCTAACCAGGAAGGAATTATACGTGCAAGAGTATAAAATTATTTCAGTAAAGACTTTAACGGGTTATTGTATCGTTAATTACTCGAATAAATTTATAACATTAGTGTTAACAGAAAATTTTGAATAGCCAACCAAAAAGACCGACGACGAGTGAGTGAAATTTCGTATTACATGCGGTACTAAGAATTTCATGCAACCCCTCGGGGCTGCGTACGTTTGGTTTTTAAACCACTATTTCATCAAATTTTAAGCCCCTAACCTTCGCTTTTAGGAGGTTAATTTTTTACAGAAAAATTTTTTCGAAATAATTTTCACATCATAAATTTTGTCAAAGTATGGGCTTTAAAATAATATATAGCTTGTGGGGTTACCTTTTAACCCCTACGAAAAAAAATTAAAATATCAATTTTTAGTTTTGGTTGTTTTTTTTCCGTTGATACGTTTTTAGAAAGACTATACACGTGGATTTTGATAAAAAAATTTTTTAAGTTGCCCTGGTACATATGTAAGAGACTGACATACGCTTTTTCCGAAAAAAAATTATTTTTACAAGTAACCCCCGATTTTTCAATAAAAACCGTCATTTTTGAGACTATTTTGCCAATAAAAAAATTTTCATACCCAGTTTTAAATAAATTTGTTTTAGTGCCCCAAAATCTGGTCGCTGTGATAAGTGCTTCCCAACAAGTGAACTAGCACCAAACTTTCGGGTTACGAAAATGCTACTTTACTCACCTTTTATATGAGCTCCCGAAAAAAATAACCTCAGCCGTTTCTACTAATTATGCGCTTTTTACTACTGAGTAATCATCATCCTTTTTGAATATTTGGTTTTATCCATGGACATTTGAGAGAGTGACCATTCGATTTCCCTGTTGCCTAGCAACGTCAACAAAATAAAACAATCTGATCACAAAAATTTTATATATCAAATGTCAGCTCGAATAGCAGGATTAGGTCTTGGTGTAATCATTCTAACTACACTATGGGCCATATGTTTAGCCTTGTTTATTATTATGTCAAGACGTCGCGGAATGTAAGTCTACACTGAAAATCTTTAAAGAATATAATTTTAGTCAATCTGGTTTCGCCTATATTGTGCTTGCGCTCTTGATTACAGTAATTCTATATTTTTGGCCGAAACACCTCTGTGAACCCAAGGCTCAAATTGAGACATCAGATTCCATGAAAATCGATTATCTGGCTATTCCACGCATTGTTTTCATTGTAATTTTGTCAATCTTGCTCATCATAATGGGAATTAATTTTGTAAGACTATCATTGATGAACCCTGTACATGCTAAACCATTAAAATCGACTAAAAACTATTAAAAACAAATTTATTAAATAAAAATATAGTTCTTTTACAGATTACCACTCAGATTGTCGAAAAGCTCATATTTTTTCGAATTGCACATATTTTCCAATAAAAAATTTTAAAAAAAGAATTTCTGCAGCACTCCATTTGCTCTATGGGATAGCCCCACAGGGATTACGATTGACAGATTGTGAAAAAAATAAATTGTCCGAAAAACTATGCGACCTTCAGAATTTCTAGTCAACGCAAATCTTGTAGAGCGCATAAAAATACAGAGGGGATGTGGTTTCGGGGAACAATGGAGCAAAAATGTCGGGGGAGTAGATTCATTAGATAGATTTATGGCGTTTTTTGGATTTCCGAAAAACCATAAGGTTTTTAGAATTTCCAATCGATACTAAAAGTATTCCTCGTCAAAAATTATGGGGGATGAGGTTTCGGTGGGGGGAACGGTTGCGCAAATTTGAAGGCATGCTGGAGCCTATAAATCTATTTGGAAAATGAAAAATCGCGTTATAATTCAGAAAAATTTTCTAAAAAATTACGGATTTTCCACTTTTTTATTGATCACAAATTAATCAATCAAAAAATAGAAAATACGTAATTTTTTGGAAATTTTTTCTGGATTATAACGTGATTTTCCAAATAATTTATTTCAACCAAGCACTCGGCCAAATTTTTGCGATCCCGCCTGTCCCGAAAATCCCGAAAGTTTTGATCCCGTCCCGACTCCCAAATTTTCTCATCCCGAATAAAGTGCCGATCCCGGACCCGGGATCGAACACTAGTGTTTACTCTTGTGTGTGGGCACTAGAGCTTTTGACAACGCCAATTTTTTTTAAACGAGCTTTTGACAATGATTTGCTCGTTGCCAAAAGCTCTAGTACCCTTGTGTGTACTCCTTACAATTTGAGTGTTTACCCTTACATATCACAAAAAAGTTTTTTTTGCACCCTCATTTATAATTATTAAAAACATTTAAAAAACACACTTTAATCATCATTATGATCAAGTCCTATTTATTTGCTTTTGGAACTGGTTCTCGCTTCGAATTGAGCACAATAGCAAGCGAAATGATCAATGACAATCCTACAACAAGCCATCCGGTCTTATGAATTGTCGGAAGATCCATTCCTTTTGCCAAGTCATATCCCTAAATTAAAACCCTGTTTAGTTTTTCTTAATTTAGTTTAATCAAAATTTTAACTGCAGAAATAAAAAAATAATAAACCACTAGTTTTCTATCAAAAAACAAGATTTTGTGGCCAAAAAATTGTTTAATCTTGTTAACAACCTATAGTTAAAAATAACGTACGATAAATCGAATTCCGTTCAGCGTATGAAAGACAATCGGGTAAGCAATAATAAGCTTGAAAGTTCCCAGCACAAATCTCGGAAGTCCAAGGCTTTGAATGGCATCAATAAAGGTTGTAAAGTCGATTGGAAGAGCGGCGAATCCAATACCGCCAAAAAGCAAGACTATAAAAAAGTTGACATATAGTTTGATAAAATCACACCGCCAGCCATAACGCAACCAGTAATACGATGAGCGCCGGAAACGAACCTAAATAATAAGGTACTAGTTAACTTTTCGTACCTGCCCAAAATCACACATGGGTAAGGGGTTAAACGTCTACCGTCGTAGCAGCCAAAAAATTAATCAAACGTATTGTACCACCCCGCACGAAGTTATGGGAGGAGTAAAACTTAGTATTACAATAAGCCAAACCTATCGTAGGCAAAAATTTTGTCCTACCCCTTCCTGTGTGCTCAAAAATTCTAAGCACTCCTATTATTATAATATGGGTCATATATAGTCCGTTTCAGCCCCAACTATAAAAAAGCTGGACCCAAAATTCAAAATCCAAAGTCGACATCCTGTCCGAACTGGCAAGTTAAGCAACGTTAGGCTAACGTTGATATCGTAGGTTCAATCCCCATCCGCTTCCTTGTGTCCAAATTCTTTAAAAAATTTTGCATATGGGTATTTTTATGTGAGAAACACGTTGGTAAAGTTATTTTTTCAAAAAATCTTATTAAAACATAATTTTTTAAACTTTTTCGAATAGCACCTAATTTCGTTAAAAAGTTGTCAAAAATAGCGTTTCCATAAGTTTTTTTTTGAAAAAATAACTTTAACAACGCGTTTCTCACATAAAAATACACATATGCAAAAATTTTTTATCGAATTTGGACACAAGGAAGCAAATGGGGATCGAACTTACGATAGTCCATTAGGTCCAACGTTGCTTAACTTGCCAGATCGGACGGATGCTGACTTCGGATTTTGAATTTTGGGTCCAGCTTTTTTATAGTTGGAGCTGACACGGACTATAGTATCAATAATAAAAAAATAAATGAACTTAAAACTTTTAGCCTAAAAGTTAGCATACCAGGTTATCTGCGGCTTATAGATAGATAAATGAGGTGATAAGGGTCTGCCACTTGCTTCTTGTCGAACCAAATATTTCCATCCCCATTCTTGAATCGGAGTCTTTGCTTGTCCATGTATAGCACTGAATGAATCTAATTATCATCAAATAAGGGGCCATCCAGAAATTACGTTTGAAGGGATAGGGGTCTCAAAGATCTAACGGTTTTGCTTAATTTTTTCACGTTGAAATAGGCAACTAACGGTTCTGGCGGAAGGGGTTGCTAAAATATTTTGCAAACGTAATTTATGGATTGCCCCTAAAAGCAATTATGTGCACTACCGGCATATTTTCTAAAGATACTAAAAGCATGGTAAATTTTTGGAATCCATCTTTGGTAAGCTATCAATTTATTCTAACGGTGCTTGCACATTATTCGATAAACCTAACCTGGTGCGAACGGAACGAGCAATAAAGCTGCCTTTTTTCAAAGAGCCACACAATCTATAGCACGAAAGCATTGTCTAAATAAAGTGAAAANGCACTGGTGCGAACGGAACGAGCAATAAAGCTGCCTTTTTTCAAAGAGCCACACAATCTATAGCACGAAAGCATTGTCTAAATAAAGTGAAAAAGTTGCGCATTAAAATTGAATAAATTATCAATAATTTGAGCATAAAATCTTATGAAGATGTCTTCTAAGTGATAATTTCAGCATAAAGGAGCTGTCAAAATGCGCAAATAACATCAAAATCGTGTTTCTCGCATGCAAAAACCCCTAAAGGGTAAGTTTAGTTTGAAAAAATCAAGAAATTTTTTGACCCAATACGGACAGGATTCACACGCCCCCTTTAATGAAAATAAAAAATATTTTTGGGTGGCACCAATCAGAGTGAGTGGGGTGGTACCATCTACTTTCGCACCCTGGATAAGACGAACAAACGTTATTATTTTATAATTTATTAGTTTAATATTTATTTCACAGAATATCAAAACAATACGATGTCGAAAAGATGACCGGTCAAATTACATATTTAAATCACACAGTCATCAATAATTGATTTAACGATTTTTAGAATCTTACATAATTATAAAAAATAATCGATATGAAAAGTTTCAAAAAGCCGAATTTCGTCATCAATAGGGTCAGTGGCGAAGCCAGAAATCCGAAATGGGGGAAGTGTTTTCAAAGAAAGAAATGAATTTTTTTAAGGTAAAAATGTATAAAAACGTTTAAAAAATAGGTAATTTTTCTAAAAAATTGATATTTTTGAATTTTTTTCAAAATTTAAAAAATTATATAAGGTGACCCTTATGAAACTTTTTGCCTGTCTTCGGCTGGAAAAACTTAAGGGGACCTTATGATTTTTTCCGGCCTTCGGCCAGGATCAGGAGGGGGGAGTCAGTGGAGCAAAGATGGGAGGAAGGGGGATAGGAAGCTTCCCCTCCCCCGCAAATCTGAAAATTTTTTCCTAATGGTCACCCCATTATGTTTTTGCCAGAAATTTTAAAAAATCCAAATGATTCCCCATTACGATTTGTCACCAAAATTGTCCAAATTTGTGAAAAATCACGAATTATTATTTTAGTTAAATAAATCCCCCAATTTATATTGGAATAATAATACTTTTATAATTCGAGCATTACAGACTTGTTTTCGACATTTGAGAAACCCATCGTTAGGTTTGAAAGAACGGTGGTCAAACAAAATTAACAGGTTTTATCAAGGTGAGGCAAAAGACTCTAGGACTTTTCACAACGGTATAAAAAATCGCGGGTGGAATTTCACAACGATCGATTTTCTCCATTTTCCCATGGTCAAAATCAAAAAATTCCTTCATATTCGTGTTCCCCATAACAAAAAAACCCACGGGATACAAAAAATCAGCCGATTTGGAAAAATTTTTTAAAGAATCGAATTTTTTACCCCTTGTGGTAAAAAATTTGAATTTTCAACAAAAAATGCAAATCGGCTGATTTTTTATACCCAGGGGTTTTTCGATATGGGGAATTTGAATCTGGAGAAATTTTTTGATTTTGACCGTGGGAAAATGGAGAAAATCGATCGTTGTGAAAAATCTGCTTTTTCGTTGTGAAAAGTCCTAGAGTCAAGCAAAAGGCCAGAAATAAGGCATATATAACGGGACGACAAGAACACATGTGTTTGAATGTGACAAAAGTCTGACCCCGGCAAGAAAAATGCTGGAATCTAACTCTAGGGGTTTTTCGATGTGAGGAATCGATTGCGCGCATTCCCAAAGCCTGAAAATGTTTCCTGATCCTGATTCAGGAAATATTACGTTTGAATCTGAAATCATCCCTTTTTGTCATCCCGTTTTTGTGTTGTTTGAATGATCGTTGTTCCATCCCGTTATTGTGTATGCCAGAAATAATGGGACTAGCTGGCGAAATTTGAGAATACCGACAAACATAAGTTTAACTTAACGCTCGATTAGCTTAAAATGAGCCGTTTTTGCATAACTTTTGTCGGATAGTCTCCTTATTTTGGCCATTTGCCGCGAACGTTTGTCTCCTCTATAATATAAACCAACTAGGGTAACAAATTAAAAACGATCACTCCATTTTACAATAAGTTATGCCTAGTTGTTTCGATTAAATCTATTATAGCACGTGTGTTTCAAAAGATTATAAAGCGAACATGGAAGTGATCCCAGAGAAACACTCATAATGACAATTTTAAAATATTTTTTTCCGTCTTTTTGCATTTAGTAGCCTAGAAGCATACCTAAATTTTGCGGGCATGATTTTTTTCGAGACCTCGAAATAAAATTTTTAGATCGATTTAAAAAAAACTCGATCAGGTTTAGCAGCTCAAATCGCACAGAATCGTGTTTTTTGACCGCAAAACCTCCTAGAACTCAAAAGTCGACATAAATCAATGCTCTTGTTAAGAATTTCGTTTTTACCACATTACCCGTGAACGCCGTGGGTCAAAAATGAAAGTCAATAACGATAAATGTTGCCAATTTTGAGTTCTAGAAGAGATTTTCGGCACTAGGAGTTTTCTTACGCTTACGGAAATGCCCTTACGGAATTTGCTTACGAAAATGCCCTTATGGAGTTTCCTTACGGAATTTCCGGAAATGCCCTTACGGAAATTCCTTTAAGGAAACTCCTTAAGGGCATTTCCGTAAGCAAATTCCTTAAGGACATTTCCGTAAGCGTAAGGAAACTCCTAGTGCCAGATTTTCGCGGTCGAAAAACACGATTCCGAGCGATTTGGACTGCTCCGAGCTCAATCGATGGTATAATTTTTTTACTAAAGTCAGACTAATATCGATTTGAAACACACGTTATAACTTATATAATATACAGGACCAAAAAGATGAATAAGCAAAGAAAAGAATATAAAGAATTAGGAACCGTATTGAAATAACCCCGAAATACAATTGCAATTATAAAACATTTTTGGCATATTTTTAATTGACGCTGTCACGGCTGTCTGCATCAGTACCCATTTCCATTTTATCAACTAAAAATTTTAAATTAGTATTTGTATGATTTCCATTTAAGGCTGCGTTCAAGCATGTCAAAAATGTCTAACTTTGCCTGATTTTCAATAAAATCGTGTTTATTGAAACGATTGGTCATGTTGCAACAAATTTTATGCTTCTTGACCAATCGTTTCAATAAAAACTATTTTATTGAAAATCAGGCAAAGTTAGATATTTGTGACAACTTTTTGACGACTTTTTTGATATGCTTGAACGCAAACAATGGACCATTTTATTTCTTCTAAAGTAAAATCAATTCATCTCAGTGTTTGTAAATAGATTTTTGCCGGGATGAAAAGAGANCTTGAACGCAAACAATGGACCATTTTATTTCTTCTAAAGTAAAATCAATTCATCTCAGTGTTTGTAAATAGATTTTTGCCGGGATGAAAAGAGATTTTTCCGGAAAAATCGGAAAAAACCGGTTTTTTTCCAGAAACAGTCTCAATCTCTACTGAACATAAACATACTTAATGAATCCGATGCTGAAGTACAGCGTGAACGTGAAGCGCTTTCCGGTTGCTTTGGCTTAGGTGAACCTAATGCACTATCTTGAAAACATCACGATTAATAATAATAAGGTTCAACTTACCACTACCAGCAGTGCTTGGAAGAGCGTCTTCACTAGGTGCTGGCGAAGGCAATGTAACCATACTATAAAACATTGGGTACTACTAAGGATTAGCGAGCCCAGGGAGAGGTGCACGCCCAGTATGCTTCTCGAAAAATTTTTTTCTCCAAATTGGCTGATTTTTGGTACTTGGGGATTTTCGGGCATGAGAAATCGATTAGAGTAAGCCCCGAGATCCAAAAAAATTTTCACATGGGTATCCTGATAGGGGGTGCACGTTAAATGGACTCGCTAATCCTTACAAGTAAGTTCCAAACTTGACGCTTGAGTTGGAAAATTACGCTTATGACGTGTTGAAAATCATAGTCTAGCATAAATCGAGCAGAAATTCCACTCACTATGCAATTAAATTTCGAGATAAATGCGTTTTTATGTCAAAAAATACGTTTTCGTTGAAATTGAGGGAGTCCAAAAACACCTTTATTTGACACATCACATCTTTCATCGAAATTTTAACATTTTTCATCGTTTTTGGGCACGGCGAACATTTTCTGATAGTTTGTAGAAAAGGTTGAAAATTTTTTGAAATTTTAATTTTTTGGGGCCCATTGGGGTCCGAAAAATCAAAATTTCAAAAAAACTTCTAAAAACTATCAGAAAATGTTCGTCATACCCAAAAAACGGTGGGAAATTTTGATGAAAGATGTTAAATAAAGGTGTTTTTGGACCCCCCCCCCCATATTCATGCTAGACTATGATCGTCAACACGTCATAAGCGGAATTTTCCAATTCAAACGTCAAGTTCGAAACCCTTACTTGTTAGTAGTACCAAAACATTGTTTAATGAAAACAAAACTAACCCCGTTCCAGAATTGTCAAGACTTCCATTCAAAGGATCACGGCCTTCGATTTGATCCACAAATTCACAAAATTCTTTATAATCCGGTAACGGCTTTCGGCGAATAAATGTCAAGAATTTTTGGTCTAAAAAAAATCACTTCGTAGTGTCAATGTGACAAGAAAAATACGGTTAGTCTTAGCATCACGTCTATCGCGTTCATATTGAGCACATTTGTTCGTCAAACTGTTGACGGTATTTCGAAGGCGTGAAACTTGGCTGCGCAATAAGAGTAACTCGTCATCGTTAGGTGGCTCAAGAGAACGTTGATCGCGTAAATCTGAAAGACGAATTCCATGTGGTGATGTGAACACGTGGCTGTTATTACTGTTATTACTAAAAATAATGTGTTTCGAATCAGGATATAATGCTAATCATACAGGGTGCATTAAAAGTTCGTGATCACTTTTTTTAATGTTGATATTTAATTATAGAAGTCGATTTTTGACGAAATTTTCGACATTAATAGGGTTTTTTTATGCGCCGAGCAAGAGTCCGCCGTTATTTTTTCTGGGAATATGGTCAAAAATGGCTTACAAAAACAGACCTTTTGGGATTTTACCCTCNTTTCGACATTTCTAAGGCTTTTCTATGCGCCGAACAAGAGTCCGCCGTTATTTTTTCTGGGAATATGGTCAAAAATGGCTTACAAAAACAGACCTTTTGGGATTTTACCCTCGTAGGGGTACCTTCCCGTCATCAAAATTAAAAAATTTATTCAGACTCGTGTTCCCCATATAGAAAACCCCTGGATACAAAATTTCATCCGATTTGGAGAACTTTTGACCACGAGAAGGTGGGTAAAATCCCAAAAAAGGTCTGTTTTGTAAGCCATTTTTGAACATATTCCCGAGGTTTAGGAGAAAAAATAACGGCGGATTTTTGTTCAACGCATAGAAAAACCCTAGAAATGTAGAAAATTTCGTCAAAAATCGACTTCTATAGTCAAATCTCAACATTAAAAGTGATCACAAACTTTGAACGCATCCTGTAGAAGTATTAAAGCTTACTCATGTGGCGAAGAAGGTGGCTGGAAATTGCTCGTACTTGGAGACGAATCACGACTTTCTCGTTGAAGATCAGAAGTTTCTAGACGGGCTTGCATTTGTCTTTAAAACTCGATTATTAAAAAGATTGATTAGTAAAAAAACCTCTTCTCAGCTTCCAATTGATCCATACGTTTTCCAAGTGTATTGAAAAGCGCTTCTTGTTCATGTTCTAAAGAATTTTCAAGATCAACTTTTTCCCGGCGAAGTTGCTCCAATGACTAAAAATATCGTAAAATGATATATATATAAATTATACAACGCCCACCTTATGGTTGTTTTGGATCTCAGCTTCTAGCTTGCGAATCTTAGCCAACAAATTATTTACTACCCAGTTTTGCTCTTGACTCAATCTGGTAGCCAATTCGTCCCGTTCGCCTTCGAGCTGCGTGAGTTTTCGCGTCAAGTCATTTGTCAAAAATTCTTCTTCTTGCTCATATTTAAGTGCCAAAGATTCTTTATCATTTTTAAGCTTTTGAATACGCTTCAGCAACATATTCGAAATATACTCCTCCTCTTGTTCAACTTTAGCTTGCATTCGAACAGTCGATTCACGAATAGTCTTATTCTGTGCTTCCAATTGAGCTACTTTAGTTTTCAACTGCTCAATTTTAGCCTTAAAAATATTTGTTAAAAATTTAATCCCAAAAACTTTTAGAATAACTTACTTCAGCAGCATTTTTTGAGTTAAGCAAATCAAGTGACTTCTTAACAAACAAATAGACATCTATTTGATCAATGCTTCGCTCCTTATTCACAATATCAAACAACAATTGGTCCGAGATAACAGGAACCATGGCCAAATCCAATTTGTGCTCTATAATTAACCCCTTTTTGGAGAGATTCGAAATTTACCTGAACTCAATTGGTTATTGTCCTGTGAGCATTCTTTTTCAAAATCATCCCATTTTGGATATTGTGAGCCTCGTGGTTTTGGAGTGTTTGAACCCAACGACATCCGTTCTTCGTCAACATCTGTTGGTGTCATACGACCTTCTGAACACGGCATCAAAAACTTATCGGCTCGCGAACTACAACTACTTGCACGAGAACGTGAGCCCAGCTCGTCAATAGCTGGCTTTGCCAATTGATCTTCTTTCGACATTCTGAAAATTATTCAAACGAAGCTTTTCTAAAGTCCGTTTCCGCAGCCAATGGGAAAAAATTCCGGGGCGATGACCAAGTGGTCTAAAACGCTGACGCCGATCTCTCCTAAATTTACTTTCTACTTTCCATTAATTGCAACAGGTCCCAGGTTCGGTTTCTCCAAAAAGCTTCTCCATGTTGGCTAGCTGCTCTGATTGCGATATTAGCATCTTTTCAAATAGGTTTCCAATGGCTGCTTTCTTCACAACTGGTGTATCGTTAGAAGTTCGCTTAGTTGCCATTTTTTTAGAATAACAGAGAATCTTTTACTGATGAGGAAAAATTTCTTATCCCGAGAACGCAACGTTGCTTAACTTGCCAGATCGGACGGGCGGCGTCTTGGACCACTTACTTGATCATCGCCCCCAGACTTTTTCCCATTGGCGGCGAAACGGGCTTTATTTTATAATCATTAAATAGAAACTTGAAAAAATCTATAAGTTTGGAAAAAAATCGGTTTTAAAAAATTTCCATTTTAAAGCAATTTTTAACTATTTTTCGTTTAAAAAACAACTTTTTACTTAAAATTTGGGTAACAGTATAGTATAGCCCTTTCTGTGTAAACATATGAGTCATTCGAAAGATCTTATCGAGTAGTATCCGAAAAACATCAAGTTCGAGTGCGGAAACGCATTTTTAGAAGGTTTTTAACAGTATCTAATACGCTTCAAGGCTGCGCAGGGGTCCTAATATCATAGGATGGCACTCCCGGCTGCGCCGGGGATGCCCACCCTTTTGACCTGCAGTCTAAGGTCACAATAGGATGACACCCCGACCTCAAAATGATCCAAAAATGAGTTGGTTCCACATTTTATACGCTTAAATCGTGTTTTTAGGTCGTTTAGAAAGCATTTAAATTGATTCCATGTGTTTTTGAGTTTTTCTGTAAACGCTAGTCTAGCCAAAGAGTGTAGTTTGTTAACAAAAATTTTTTCGGTTTGTTTTCATTCGTTTGTGGGTGATTTAAGACTTGTTTTGGACTTAAACCTATATGCTTATAGGCCTATATTCGCCCTATAGGGCCGAACATAAGCTATGTTGTTGTGCCTGTGTGTTAGCTGCTATTATGAATCGAGAGCTTTAAAACCCCCTCAACTCATCTAAAAATGCATTTTCGCATTCGAACTTGATGTTTTTCGGATACTACTCGATAAGATCTTTCGAATGGAGTATGATTCATATGGTATACCCAAAAGGGGCTATACTATACTGAACCAAAATTTGTTTGGGATAAAATTGCCCATCCTGAAATTAAAGCCTAAGGGACTCTCTATACTTCAGTCGCGAGCTCTGCGATTGACCCCTTCCGAAATAAGAAAGTTGTGGCAAGCTAGAAAAATTAGTAGAATCCACCTAGAGACCTCCAAAAAATTGGCTTGCGACAACTTTTGATTTCGATAAGGGGTCAGTCGCGGCGCTCGCGACTTGAAGTATAGAGAGGCCCTAACGCCGCCCTTATTCCCCTAAATATATAAGCGATATTGTAATACATATTAACTTTGACAACTTGAAAAATTAAAAATGTAATTAAAATGAACAAAATTGATTGATAATGACTTGGAAAATAAATTGAAAACATCCACAAATTTATTCGCTATTCATTGGTTTCTATTGAAGAAATAGAGAAATATACTACTACTACAAGATTTTTCTTTTCGATAATCAACCAATTTGAAACTTTGACTAATAACATTTAAAACAATTTCCGCGAGAGAACCGAGCTTTGAGACGAAGGGTATGTTGCAAAAAATTTTTTCATCGTTGAACGAAAATTCAGGTATATATTTTGATAGAACTCACCGAGTTAGCAGCGCGCTAGTAGTTGTGCCGTTGCACTACGGCATAACGCTAGCAGTTGTGCCGGCTGAACATAGCCGAACGCATTAAAATGGTTTCAAAACAGTTTTTTCAACCAGAACTCGTTAAAGGACCAGTCCAGTGGGGGAAAAGTTTTTGTTGATATTTAGAAAGTTCATGAAAAATGAAGCATTTTTTATTTTTACGGCATGTGTCTGAATCGTTGTAGTTGGCACTAGGCTCCTCGTTACGATTACGGGCTCTCGTTACCGAGTACACTCATCACGGCCTCTCGTTACAG
The DNA here is from genome assembly GCA_900406225.1 of Acrobeloides nanus. Lineage (NCBI taxonomy): Eukaryota > Metazoa > Nematoda > Chromadorea > Rhabditida > Cephalobidae > Acrobeloides > Acrobeloides nanus. The sequence continues at coordinate 16,074 of OZJO01017211.1, read as the reverse complement.
AAACGCTAAAAATTCAATTTTTTTAATACACAAAAATTGAAAAAAGTTGTTTATGATTTCCCCCTCCCCCATTTTTGAAATCCTGGCACGCCCCTGACAGGTTGTAACAAGCGATTTCTGTAACGAGAGACCGTAACGAATGGTCGTGAATTCGTGTCGTAACGATGGGCCTAGTGCCTTGTAGTTTTTGAGATAATTGCGTTCGAAATTTTGAATTTGTGTACATGTTTTCGTTGTAATACACAAACTTTTTTACTGAAAAATCGACTTTTGCATCGATTTTTTAATTTTTCATAAAATGGACATTGTAGCAGTGTTTTATAGCCAAATGAGACGAACAAAATGACACAAAAATTATATAATTTGAAAATTGTTTTGGGTTATTGAAACGAAAACATGAATCAGCATTTTCGTTTCAATAACTCAAATCAATTTTCAAATTGGATAATTTTGATGTCATTTTATTCGTCTCGTCGAGGCAATGTATAAAAAAATCAAACGGAGGAAGGGATTAGTGAAGTTTTTTCAAAATTCTTTGAAGCAATCATATATCTTTTCGAGTCTCTATGCAAAAAATTTTAAGGACGATTTGAATAAATTTAATTAAATGGAATGTTTGTTGTGAGCGTAGCAAGTCATGTGGGCTCATTGTTAGCCTTGAAAGTTATGATAAATAGCCTAGTTTTATTTTCCGTTTTCCCGATTTGTTCGTAAGTTGATTCAGCGACGCTTGGTCTTATGGGATAATGGCCTTGAATGTATATTTCAAATGATCTATCTAAGGCCATGCGGGGCTTTTTAAGTATCATTAACGCACATTTCTGGGAATTATTGTTGTAATTAATTGATTAATGATTGTTTTTAGAATATCAGACCATTTTTGGCGATTTTTGATAAAAAGTTGTTTTTAAAATTACTCGGTACGAAAAAATGGATATTTTTTATCACTCTGTACGGAAATGCCCCATTCTCTATTTTATGTATGATTCTTTTTTTACCCGATTGTAACACACTTGGGCACCACTAAATCGGAGGCGTATTTTCACTTTTTATTTCTATTTGTATGATCCTATCACGGCAGAGTAAGGGCCTCCACTAATTGCGTCTCGAAATTTTGGAAGCACTAATAGCAAGTTGGGGAGCACTAATTGCAATTAGTGCTCGTCTCGACGTGTCTCAAAGTGCGTTTCGACGGCGCCACCCCATTGCCCCACTTATAACGTGAGGCAAGTTGGTGGGGCAACTGTATAACGTGGGGCAAATGGGGTGGCGCCGTTTCGGCACTTTCTTAAATTGCGAATATCTTATAATATTAAACGAGAAATGTCTGTTTGTTTGTGTCACCGAATTTTGTAACCTTAGGTACAGTCCCGTTACGACTTAGATTTTTGGAAAGAGCTCGGTGAGAGAAGCAAAACGACACCAAAATCATGGGGGTACCCACTCTGAAAAAATTAAAAATTCATATTTTTATTTTGCTTTTTCAGCTTATGTATTTTATCAGAAGTAAATACAATGTTGCTTTCATGGCGCAGTTGGTAAAGCGTTAGTTTAGCAGTCCGAAAGGCTTTGGTTTGATCCCCGTCCCCGCAGAAATACTTTTCTTTTTCAATAAATGTTTTTTTTTGAATTTAAAAACTCTAAAAATTTAAAAAATTCGAAAAAATTGAAAAAAATATATACGGCATTCTCAGAGCACCGAAAGTGCTCGGTCCCCAGGTTTATAAGTATATAAGTTCGAACGAAAACCCTAGATCAGACGACCCGGGTGGCCGAGTGGGTAAAAGGCGCCTTCATGGAGCCAACAGGCGAGGGTTCGAGTCCGGTCCCCTCCAATTGGATTTTGCCTATAAACAAAAAATGCCAAAGCTAGGGCTAAGGCTAGGGCCAAGGCCATTGTTTCTAAAAGAAATTTTTGTGAACATCAAACTTTTTGAACCTGAGGGGCCAACGTTGCTTAATTTGCCAGATCGAACGGGTGGCTTCTTTGTCCATTTGGCTATGCTGTATATAACTTTTTTGTCTGCCCGCTGAAACAAACTATAATAAATACAATTTCTTTTCCCCTCCGGGCGCGAAGCGCTCGGTTCCCCGGTTCTCTTTTCAGGATAAACGAATTTTTGAATGTTGTCTTTGACATTTTTATGCATCTTATTGTGGATTATCAATTTGCTGAAGATCATATTCGATAATTCGTTGACCCTAAAGAATAAAACCGCCTCGACGTCTATGCAATTAATGCTTGTCTCGAAATCGTCGAGACGAATTAGTGGAAGCCCTAAAAGGTGCAAAAAAGTGAGACACCCGACAAAACTTGATAAAACGCTTAGTTGCGTTGCTAATAAAATGTTTACAAAAGAATTAATTTTTTATAGCAATACATTTCATGCATCGGCGATGCGCACATTCGATTCACTGCCTAGAAAAACCTCCAGATAGTTTTCAGTCCAAAATTTGAATTTTATATCGTTTTCGCTTCAATATACCCACCCATTCCCTGAATCAGGGAAGCGTTTTCAGGCTTCTAAAATGCGCACAATCGATTCCCCGCCTAGAAACAACTCCCTAGAACAAATTTCTGGCCGATTTTATGGCGTTTTTGAAGGTTGTCTCAACGTTTTTCACAGTTTACTTCACCGTGCTATGTCTAAAATTTATTTCTATTTTTTCGAATATGCCACTTTAACATCAGTCCCATGTTTTTAAGCCATTTTTTACATACTGGATTCGGTGTTTTCATTTTAATCTATGATTTTTACGGATGTCTGTGGGTTTTTTTCGTCATTCAATCAATAAGATTCATTATAAACAAGCGGAAGAAGGAAGTCGGGGCTTTTCAGTTATGTGAAGAAAAAAATGAAGTTGGCAAAACGCTCTTAGAATAGGATTGCATTTGCATCATTTTGTTTCCTCGTTCTTTTGCATTTTGAAAGCCCATGATTTCGAAATCGAAATAGGTGGTAGGCTGCATATGAAATTATTTTGCTTATCATATGTGAATTGCTTGCATATGTTTTAAGTCAGTTTGTTTACACAAATAAGGGTAACTTTGCAGACGTTCAATAATTTTGGCGGTTGTCTGATTTTGATAGAGACCTTTCCTTACACATTTGTTATTATCTTGGACATTGATTTCTATTTTTTGCTCCCTTAAACTTAATGTAAAAATATGAGGTAATAGTTGTTTTTATTTAGTCGCCTATTTTTAAATTAACCTTGTATTTGGTAATAGTTGTTTTTATTCTATTCTCCAATTTTTGCAAAAATGACTTTTCTAGAGGTAATTTTATCGATCACACTGCTTCCTGATTCAGGAAACAGTGTGTATTGAAGTGAATTTTCATATACACACTCTTATTTCTCTGAATCAGGGTCAGATAAGCATTTTCAAGCTTCGGGAATGCGCGTAATCAAATTTTCGCATAAAATTACCCCAAGAAAAGTCATTTTTGCAAAAATTCCAAAAATTTTTTTTGTTAGAATTTTTCATCCGCGGTTTGATGCGAGATCACAACCACTGAACCAATAAGGCCAATTAGTTGCCTATTTTTAAATTAGCCTTGTATTAAGCTATGTATTTTTTGTAACGATTTCACGTGACCTTTGGATTTTTGTTTGTTTATTTGTTTGTTGATATTTTCCTAATCTTTAAATGGGGGGGGGGGTGTCAAATATGGCCGAGTAGAAAAATTTTTTTAACAAGTAACCCTTTAGGGGTAATTTTATGCGAGAAATCGATTGCACGCATCGAAAAATTCTCAAAAAATTTTTCGGGGGTCAAAAAATTGAAAAAAATGCGTCAAAATTAGGGGTTATAAGTTTTAACCCCAACAAAATCATTTTTAGGGGTAATTTTGTGCGAGAAATCGATTGCGCGCATCGAAAAATTCTGAAAAATTTTCTTTTTCGGGGGTCAAAAAATTGAAAAAAATGCGTCAAAATTAGAGGTTGTAAGTTTTAACCCCAACAAAATTATTTTTTTAAGAATCGACGGTTTTCTCATAAAAATCCGAAAATTTCTGATTTTCGCTTCAATACACCGATTCCTCCCTTAAATCAGGGTCAAGGAAGCGTTTTCACGTTTCAGTAATGTGCGCAAACGATTCTCCACATAAGATTACCCCTATATAGGCCATTTTTAGAAAACAAATCGAAAAAAATTTTCCGGAACCCTGTCATTTTGATCACCTAATAGTACCGAAAATTTTTTTTACATTGTTTAAAAAAGCAACAAAAAAATTTGGCGATTCAATTTTTTGGTTAAAATCGATCGACGCGCTGTCTTTAGACAAAACATCAAATATTAAAAAAAATTTTCTACTATATGATTGATTAAGTTGATCATTTTAAACTGCACTAACATGTTTTAGTCGACTCTTTGTATAATTAATAAGGTTATTTTTACTACTACAACTGCTACCGTATAGTCAAAGGACAATGTTTTTCTTTCTAGTGAATTGATTTCTTTTGTTCAGCTCACTTTTCGATAAAGTCAAAGGCGGAGTAACGTAGTTTTTGATCTTTGCTGCGAGCATGTTTTTCGTCTTCTTTGAATCTACAAACAGCTTTCATCACGTCAGCTTCACGTGAAATATTTGCAATTGTGGCGTGATCGAAGACCTGTTGTTTTTGCAAGATAAGACCAAAAACAAACGGTAGTTCTCTCTTCTGGTCGACTTGAAAAATAGGCAAGCCCATTCGTCGTTCTCTCAATGGTACCACTCAAATAAAAAACTAATTGTCAGTTCACATTAAACCAAAACCCAATAGATGGTCAGTAGAACATTCTACAGGACAAAAAAGTTGTCGACGAAGGAAAACTAATAAAATTAGCGGTCGATTATTATACAGGGTGTGCGGAAAAATAACATGTGATTCTTGCTTGAAGGCTATTGTGTTACAAGATGAAACATGAAAAAGTTTTAAAAAATCATGTTTGATATTTTTCCAAGAAAAAATGAATTGAAATAATATAAAAAACTTGTTTGATTTTAATTTTGTTTAACTTTTTTTGCGTCATTGCCTTCAAAAAAAACCACATATTATTTCCGCACACCCTGTTTTTTTATACAAACATGTCAAACAGATTCGACTAATTCATTAACCCGATTTATAGATTAAAAGTTAATTTCACAATCGGGGTTGTTGTAAATGGAATAAAAAGTTCCCGCCAGATTATCATCACTAATCCTGTGAATAACGATAAGAATTAGTTTTTTAAGGCCCGCCAATCGTAAAAGTTTTATAGGTATATAAAACTAATGATTTGAATAGAGGTGCTATAATTATTAAAAAAAAGAAAGAAAAACTTTATTAGCAGAAAGTACTAATTTTGCNCGCCAGATTATCATCACTAATCCTGTGAATAACGATAAGAATTAGTTTTTTAAGGCCCGCCAATCGTAAAAGTTTTATAGGTATATAAAACTGTAATGATTTGAATAGAGGTGCTATAATTATTAAAAAAAAGAAAGAAAAACTTTATTAGCAGAAAGTACTAATTTTGCACCAACAAATAAGCGCTCAAAGTCTATTTTTAATACAGTTTACTGCTTGTTTTATAGAGTATTTAATGTCAACTACAGGATGTAATTACAAAGTGTGATGCAAATTTTTTACATTTTTACCAAAAAAAGTTAATTTTGATAGAGCACAAAATTTGAGACATTTTTTGCTTTTACGGCACTACTTGAAAATCTAACCGTAAAAAGTTATGAGCGAAACAAAAAAAAATTTCAAACAAGTTTGAACATTGAAACGAAGAGCTTGAGGAACAGATTGTTTATTGAAACGATTTAAAAAACATTATAAAATTCAAAATTCTTGAACACTTAGAAAAAAAATAAATAGAGCATTTTTTATAACTCGGCGAGACGAATAAAATGACACCAAAATTATTGAATTTAAACAATATTTTAAGTTATTGAAACGAAATCCCTGATTCATGGTTTTCGTTTCAATAACCCAAAACATTGTTCAAATTCGATAATTTTGGTGTCATTTTATTCGTCTCGCTGAGTTATAAAAAATGCTGTATTTATTTTTTTCTAAGTGTTCAAGCACTTTGAATTTTATCATGATTTATTAAATCGTTTCAATAAACAATCTGATTGATCCTCAAGCTCTTCGTTTCAATGTTCAAACTTGTTTGAAAATTTTTCTGTTTCGCTCATAACTTTTTATGGTTAGATTTTCGAGTAGTGCCGTAAAAGCAAAAAATGCTCCAAATTTTGTGCTCTATCGCATGGCATCTCCCCAAAAGTGGGCTGGTTCTTTAAAATAAACGGTATTGTGGATTGCAAAATGACTAAAAAAATATAAGAGTTGTTAATTTTGCAAAAAACAGTAACTATTCAAACGTCCGTTTGAATAGTTACTCTCAAATTTTCCAGACTTTTCAAGTAGTGCCGTATTAAATTGAAACATTAAACTGAAAAACTCCCTTCTCTTTATTTGTTATTACGTAACCCACGTTTTTTGCTAGCACTTGTAAAACTTAGAATTTTCATTTACCAGTTCAACTTTGTTATTTGTTTAAAGGTTTTTCTTTCGCACAAATAGCGGATAAGCTAGCGCTTTACTTTGTACTTTCCTCTTTGAGAGCCGGAAATTTTTGTTGAAAAAGTTCTGTTAACACTTTAATCTGCGTTTTATACAGTCCTACAAGCTAAAAAAACTGTGAAATGTTCGAATCTAGTATAGTTGAAGGGTCGAAAAGTGAATTTTTAAAACTTTTTTTTGCGAGAAATGATTCCTTTAGGGGTAATTTTATGGGGGAATCCGAATTTCGCATTCCTAAAGCATGAAAACGCTTCGAAAATTGTTTTGGGTTATTAAAACGAAAACATGAATCAGAATTTTCGTTTCAATAACCCAAAACAATTTTCAAATTGGATAATTTTTGTGTCATTTTGTTCGTCTCATTTAGCTATAAAAAATATCTACAATGTTCATTTTATGAAAATTTAAAAAATCGATTTACAAATTCAAAAAAGTTTGTGTATTACAACGAAAACATGAACTTCCAAACGCAATTTTCTCGAAAACTACAACGATTCAGAGCATACCGTAAAAACAAAAAATGCTCCATTTTTCATGAACTTCCTGAATATCAACAAAAATTGACAACTTTTTTCCTACTAGACTGGCCCATTAAAGGAACCGTGCCATGAAAATAGATTTTTTTTTAAAGTAACCTATCTTGTAGAGCTGAAAATTCTGGGCAACTTTGACCAATAAAGTGATGTGTTTTGGATACGTTTAACTACATAAAAAAATCTTTCGGTTTCCGACTTTCGTTGAAACATGTTTTATAACCTTTTTTTGTTGCTAAAATGGGGTGAATCGTGTCAAAGTTAATTAGGCATTCCTCCTATTTTTGTCCATTTTTTATAGCAGGCAATAACGACCTTGCCGAACTTATCGAGATCATTTTCTTCTTCCTCTTCTTCCCCCATCTTCATTTTCCCCCTTCAAGTAGCGGTTGTTCCAGGCAACACGTTCGTTCTTTGCTTCTAATTCTCAATCTGTTTGGGTTAGGCAGCTATTTCTTGAGCAGCACATACGACCCGACGCTCTGAGTCTTGACGAAAATTCATCCGCCTAAAAAAACTTCGACAAAATGTCGATATGAGTTGAAAGTTGATGGGCCAAATGTGCTGTAATAATTTTCAATGCTTTTACTTTCTTCCTGGAAGGTGGAATTTTTGTTTTTTTCATTTTTGTCTTTCTTCATAACATATCATTTTTGACAGCAATTAATTTTAATTATTTGGTTACGCATTTCTTTTCCTATGTTACGCACCTCTTTTTCTATGAACCATTTGATTCATAGCCTCCAGAAATTTGTTGGTATGTTTTTTATTTGGATGTCGAAGATTTTTTGTTGTCATGTGGCTTGCACATGAAAGTTGGGAAGCAAGCCAGAAGAAAAAGATGAGATGTCCGCGGCAGTGCAAGTGCGCTAAACGACCCAATCGGAAAAGAAAGACATCGCCTCTTCTTATCTAAACTTGTCTCTCTCCTAATGGATCGCGATCAGCACAGCAAATATCCCTATCTTTTCGGCGATCAGTTTATTCAGGTATATGCCGGGCTGAGAACGACTTTTCTTAGTTGTGGTTTTCTTGTCTGTTAGGTTATTATTAGAGCTTTTCTATTTTCTACATTTGTAAGTTGAAAAAATTGATCTTAGATGTTAGGTTACACTTTAAAATTTTCTGATAACTTCGTTCTTATGTTTATGTCTTTTTGACACTTTTTACAAGCTAAGCAAAATAATCATTCGTTTTTTTGGTGCCGTTATAAACTGATAAAATAATTGTGTTAGGTTTTTGTGTCAGTACACCTTATAGTTCGATTGCCAAATGGTTTCACTCAATGTTGACCCGAAAAAATTCCAATCCCACTCAAAATTTTGGAGCACTATTACTTTTTTTCACGTTTATTTTCACGCTTACTTTTTTCATTCTTACTTTTTTCACTTTACTTTTTTCATTCTTACTTTTTCACTCTTACTTTTTCTGAAAGTTTTTCTTTTTTCATGTTTTTTATTTGAATTTTTTTCAAAAATCGATTTTTTTATATTTTTTCACTCTTATGCAGGATTTATACTTGCCGCGCCACGCGGCATCAAAATGCAATTTTTGAGAAAAATTCAGTTAAAAAACGTGAAAAAAATAAGCGTGAAAAACCAAAAACGTGAAAAAAGTAATAGTGTCAAAATTTTTTACGGTTTCGGTCCCACCAAGAATATTTTTTTGCGGTTTCCGGTTCCACATCAGGAACGGTCTAGAGCTTTTGGTAACGCTACTTTTTTTAAACTTTTGGCGTTGCCAAAAGCTCGTTTTGCGTTGCCAAAAGCTCTAGTACCTCAGGAACCGGAAACATTTGTTTTCCTGGCGTCATGGGGGCAATTTTGGCCAGCAGAAATTGCCTATCTCTGATTGTTGTCGATTCTTTGGGCTTTATCTATGTGTGTCAGCCCCCGATGCGGGGCTGACATAGGTAAAGCCCAAAGAATCGACAAAAATCAGTGATCCCTCCCCCCTCAATTTTGGGCCAATGAATGAGTGGATCGGGGAACCCCCCCCCCCCCCCCCCCCCCCCCCCCCCCCCCCCCCCCNGGGAACCCACCCCCCCCCTGCCGACCTATGATTCTGATTTACCAGAAATGTCCTGATTTTGGTCAGCAGAAATTTCCTATGTCTGATTTTTGGATCGAAAATCCGATTTGTTTTCAAATTTTTTTCATTCGCAGCCCTGATCTAGTGTATTTTTAATGTTCTTTGATCGAAAATCTAATTTTTGGATCGAAAATTTAATTTTTTTGACATTTTTTTCTGATTTTTATTTTTTTCATTCCGGGCCCTGTATAAACATATGACATGATTTCGGCAACCCATTCCGATACAAATTTAGTTTCAATGCCCTTTATCAATAATTTTTTAATGCCAATTTTTGGATCCATTACAAACAACACCGAACACTCACATCCTTGCTGCGGCCCGGTTTTTTATGAATACGTATCGTAAAATGCATGCAGTGCCAGGCTAGTGCATGTGAGTGTGAAGATAGGTAGCAAATAACATGAAGAGTTCCTCGTGCTCGATGCTCCTCCTTGCATCACTCTCATTCTTGATCGGCCGTTGATTGAGATGGAGGTGAAGAAAATCTTGCTTTCGATTCACGTGTTCTTCAATCCTCTGGGGTTTTTCGTCACGTGAATATTTTTTGAAAAATACTGTGCATGTATTTTCGTAGATTTTTCGGTCTACCTATGTGTGTCAGCAGACGTGATTTTCAAAGTCTAAAGTAACAAAAGTTCAATAGTGGTTATGATAGATGGGTTTGATGCATATAGACAATACAATTGATGTGCTATTTTTTAAATATGATCTCTTTATGACTTGTTTTTGGGAAATTTTTCAAATGTTTACTCTCTTCATTTAAAAATTTAATTTTTCATTTAAAGGAGCCTTTACAGCCAGATCTTTCGCAAATTTTTGTAGAAAAGACCCTTCTAGGGTATTTTGATGTGCGCGCACTCCCGAAGCTTGAAAATGCTTTCCTGACCAAAAAAAAAATCTTTCTCTGATCCGTGAAAATTTTTCGTTTTTACATATACCTAAAGATGGCCGTCATTTGGGTGCCAAAAATTTTTTATTAGACGGTCAGAGAAGAATTTTCAAGTTTCGGGAGTGCGTGCAATCGATTTTTCACATCAAATTACCCTAGAAGGGTGCAAAAATTTGCGAAAAAAATTTTTTGGGGATCTGGCTGTAAAGGCACCCAAAGTTATCCCCCTTAAAAATTTTTGTGGGCTTTGCTCACCCCTACCTAGTGGCTAGCGCCACCTTTGATTATGCACAGATGTGAAGTAGGGTCTAGGTGGGGCAGGCCGATCAATTTATGAAATTTATGTTTTCATAATTTTCGATAATAATGAGGTGGTAGGCAGTTCCATTTCCATTTTTCGATTGTCTTTCTTTATCTGTTATTATAGTAAGACATTGCCTGTCAATCTCTTTACCTGTATGGGAATTATTTCCTGTTGGAAAATAACAGGATAACAGATTACACTGTTACAGGTTATAACTTGTTATTCCCTTTACAGGGAAACACATTGGTGGTAGGGGGATGTCTCTCCTCATATTTCATTTGTGATTTTGCAAATTGAAAGTTCAAACAAAATATATCAAATCAATTTTGTCTAATAAATCCTCTTATCAGGTCCATATTTTTCACAATATATTTTCAACTGTAGGTGACGGGGGTGTTTTCGATCTAAAAAAATGATGTAACTAGTATTTATTCCTTCCTGTTTTTTAGTCAAAAATGCCTATAAATCTTGAAAAATTCCCATCAGGTTCTATTTGTATTTTGTACAAACCAGTGAAATAAATTTTTATGCTTTTTTCCTTTAAAAGAAACTTTAAAGAATTTTTTCCTTGTTAAACAATTGCGTAAATTTTCAAATAGATTTTTTTTTAGCTTTTTTTGATTTTTAGCTTTTCTTTGATTTATTCAGGTTTATTGCATTGAATTGCTGATTTCTATGTTTTGATCCTTGACTTGTTTTTCTCAAAGACCATATGGTTCGATCGATTCTATCTAGTGTCTTTCTCTTTTTCGAGCTTCCTCGCTGGCATTCTTATCTGTTTATAGATGTAATTACGGCGCTCAAAAGTTGTGCCAAACATTGGAAACTTCGGAGAACCGGCATAAAACTTATTGATTGATTTTGTTTATAAAGTAAATTTTAAACAAAAAAATTGTTGGAAAATTTGGGGTCCAAAATCCAACTTTTTGCAAACGTAATTTAAGAACAACCCTTTATAGAATTCAAAAATTGTTTTTTAATTTATTTTTTCCGTGAACTATGTTCTGTAAACTATTTACGCAAAATCAGTGAGGTGAATCCCGTTCTAGTGCCAACATTTTGTTGGCGCACACGATTTGGAAAAATTTGGATTGTGTACTAGCGGCTAAAAAAGGTGTGTAATCGAGATACGGAGGCTAAAATCGAATACAAAGTGTACACAAACTTTTTTACGCACCCTATAATAGCATATTTTGATGAAAACGCTCGGAGGGGATAAAAAGATTCGAAATCGTGGGGGGTTTTCATGCATATCGCTGAACTTATTATAATATCGATCTAATGATGGATTGTTTTTCTGATTTAGTATTTTTGACACACTTCTAAAGCCTAAAGTCAATTGTTCTTCTCTTTTTGTTGAAAAATAACTTTATTGATAGCTTCTTGCGTTTTCTTACAATCTTTGTTTGTTTCATCATTTGCACGTCTTTGCTCGTCAGCGATGTGAGTTGTTTTCATTCTTTTCGTGCGATGTAAGTTGTTTTCATACTTGTTTTCATTACTTTTAATGAACACCATTTATCTACAGTTTTTCAGTGAATGAGTAGTGTTTCATTGAAAAATCTTTTATTATAGAAGAAAATGAGATTTAAAGATGCCAGTTTTTAGGCCTAAAATGACCTAAAAATTCCATATAATGCAAATAAAAATGGATTTTTTTACAGATTAAATCTTAAATTTGTGCCTAGTTTAATTTCTAGCTTTAAAAAAAATTAAATTTTTAGTCGAAAATGCCTCTAAAATAGCCTAAAATTCGGTATTTTTCATTTTTCTCAGTAAAATTTGAAATTTTTTAAAATTTCTTTGAATATGCATGAAAACCCCCACGATTTCGAATCATTTTGCAAAAAAGAAAATTTTTTCTATCAAAAGATGAATTTTTAAATCTTGCTCATTCACTGAAACACCCTGTACATCAATGTTACCTAGAAATGCTTAGGCTCTATATAACAGTTTTTAGTCCGCCAAAATATACATTGGATTGTTCAGAAAGTTCGCGAACTCCACTTTTCGCCTATCATTTTTTTATACTCTATCGATAGCATATAAAAAAGTGAAAAGAAGTCCACGAACTTTCTGAAAAACCCAATATATAGCGTGTTTTTTTCATTTTTTTCATATATGTTATAAAAATGTTTAGATTTGTTTTATGGAGTGCGTGAGATCATCACCTATGAAGGATTGGTCTGGCATCTCCGCTATTAACTGGTTACATGAACAAGTTGAACTTGGTGTTTTACCCCATTCAGCACCTACTTCTACTTCGTTATTTTCTTCTTCCTGTCGTCGAGCCTCATCCTTTCCTCTTGCACACGCCACTGCACTGCCCAGCGCCCTTAAAGTAAGTTCAATTTTAAGACATTTCATACTATTCGAACTATTTAATGGTACTAATATGGGGCTGTATTAAATAATGAAAGGTCATTTTTGGACCACCTTCTATTTTTCATTTCCCTTTAACAACTTTAATAACTAATGAGTTTATACTTGTTTTGTACATTTATCAAACCACAAAAGTACTATTGAGAATAATCCGATCATCGAGCAATGTTTAATTACAGGGTGAACAAAAAAAAGTACTTTGCGTATTTTGGTGAAAATTTTTCAAAAAATTTTTGTTCAAAAATCACTTGTAACCACTTCGATTTTTGGAAAAAAAATTTGTCTTCAAAAAACGCAAAAGTACGGTTTTTTTATTCACCTTGTACTGTTTACATCTCTTTGNAACCACTTGTAACCACTTCGATTTTTGGAAAAAAAATTTGTCTTCAAAAAACGCAAAAGTACGGTTTTTTTATTCACCTTGTACTGTTTACATCTCTTTGCTTTTAATTGATAACACGTGCAAACAAGAAGCTATTAAACCGACTATTTACACCAAAAATTTGAGTCAGCAGAAATTAGTGATACTGAATGCATTCATGTTTCTCTTTTCATGCATTTCATGTTTCTTTTTTCAGGTGAGATCCCAGAGTGAATCTACTGCTTTAAATCGAATAAGTATGAAGATGCCATATTCTTTTTATGAGTATTATAATGGAAGAAAGAATTCGCCGATTCGATATGGGAAAGTCACATGTAAGTTGATGTTTTTGGCCTCCTAACTTTGGGTCCTAACATTTTTTGTGAAAAAATGAAAAATTTTGATGGAACCCCAACCCGGTCGATACGATGCTGGGCTGGTCTCTTTTTTGACCGAATTGGTTGGGGGAGAGGGGGGGGGGAGATTCCCCTTGTCCATCTGTGACGTTCATGTTTTTATGATCTATTATGACTTGCTAAATGAATCTTTTTTTTTAGTTTACCCTCAAATCCCAGAACGAATTCAGTCAGATTCTGAAGGCGAAGATTCTTTAGTTAGTTCTGATGGTGGTATCAGTTCTTCAGATGAACAAGACGACCTGGCAAATGAACTCGAAGATCATTTCGACAATGCACCCGACTCACAATATGGCGACACTACTTTTAATTCAACGTGCCAATATGACATTGTTTTGCCGAGGAAGAAATCCGTTCGCTTTGCCGATGACTGTGGTGGATGTTTGGAAATGGTCCGTATTATGACCGAGCCGTCTGATTACCCGCCCAGAATAAGTCCGTCCATAATCAGAAGGTATCGACAAGCAGCGAAATCTGGGAAAAACCACTCCGCTTCGACATCCGGTACAGATGATGACGACGACGATAGTGAAGAAGAAGAAATACGTCCAAAGGCTTCTTGGAAAATTGACTTTACTCAGCCAGCTAGCGAATATGTAAAGTTCCGCGAGACTCTTGAAAATAACAAAGTTGCGTTAGAAAATGTTATGTTGAAGAATGAACAATGCAAAATAGTCGGAACTATAAAGGTATGTAATTATTTGTTTGATACTCAAAGTATAAGAGCCCAAAGTAGCATCCAAACTTTTTGAAGATGGATACTTTTTTCTTTCCTCCCCTCAGAACTAGAGCTATTATTTTTACGCCTCATTTTTAGGTAGCGAATATCTCCTTTGAAAAACGGGTATTTGTCCGATTTACAAGCGATGGCTGGAAAAGTTATTTGGATCGACCAGCAGTCTATCAATCATCACCTTCAAAATCTTATGATACTTTCCGTTTCGAGATTGAAATCCCAATGAATACCTTACAGGTATATCAGTTAGTTAAAAGCCACTNTCACCTTCAAAATCTTATGATACTTTCCGTTTCGAGATTGAAATCCCAATGAATACCTTACAGGTATATCAGTTAGTTAAAAGCCACTTCCCCTCCATAATTACAACGCTGGGGGTGCCATCCTCTTCCCCAATCACCAATATCACCGCAATTGATAGTGTAGGTATTACCATCACCAAAAAAAAATTTTAGGTCACCCGTATCGAATTTTGTATATGCTACGAAGCAAACACCACCGAATATTGGGACTCGAATAGCGGAAAGAACTATGTGTTGGTCAGCCCTGTGAGCCCATCGCCTTCGAATGCACCCAATAAAGCGAATCTAACTCGTAGGACGAATGGCGTGACCGACGATGTTTACAGCTTGGAACAAGTGGATTGGACAAAGTTTGCAAGTTGGAAGAATTTGAGTACTGACGGGCCGTATTGGTAATATCATTATTGTCGTCTTATATGTGCCTTTGATTATTTAGTGTGATATTTTTTAGGCGTTGCTCGAATTCAGCAATACGGCACGATTTTCGGTCTTGAATTTTCATTTAAATTTCGAGCGACGTCGTCGTTTGTCCTATTTTGTATACATCGACTTGGTACTAGAGGCGTTACCAAGATGAGGCATTCTTGTAAAAAATTAATTCATTATATATATATATTTGTTATGTGGTACGGTGATACACATGATCCACTCGTCCTCTCAGTGACGTAACTAGGATTTCGAAAATCTGCATTTCAAAATTTTTTATTTGAAACATACATATTCGGATATAGCCCATATATGAGTTTGAATTCAATTTTTTGATCTCATCCCTTGCCTGTAGGGTCAAAAAACACTAAAAGTGACAAAGTCAATTTTCTCATGCAAGGGATGAGGGCAAAAAATTTTTCGACAAAAAATTGAGCTCAAACTCATGGGTTATGTATGTTTCAAATAAAAAAAATTTCAAATGCAGATTTTCGAAATCTTAGTTACGTAACTGCCTCCTCCTCTACTTGGTAATACCCCTGCTTGATATTAATACGGTTTTACTACATTGACATTTCTTGCCTTTGACATTAATATACATGTTTTGTGCGTTGTATACTTTACTCATATAAATTCTTACTTGAAATTGTATATAACGTATCAATGCGTGATTATCGCTGTGTTATTCTTTTTGCTCATGTTCAAAAAATGCCTTTTTCATGCCTTATAATTAGTTCATAAATGTTTAATAATCTCAATTGTATTAAAATTCATATTTTGTGGTTCTTACAAAAAAGCTGTCATGGTATGTATGTCTCTTTTAATATTTAAATCTTAATTCACAATTTCTATCTAGGGTCAGACAAAAATGCTACACTTATTAGGTTTTAGCAGGATTAAGAAAATTCGAGAATGCAAAATACAAACTGTTCGTAAATGAAAATATCTTGATTTTCGAAGTTCTTAGTCTTACCTATTTTCTAGTCAAAGCATGTCATTTGATGGCAGAATTGATGTCGCTTTGATCTATAGATTTTTTGAATAAAATGTGAACTATTCCTTAATTTTTT
>OZJO01017209.1:0-10430 GCA_900406225.1 Acrobeloides nanus | reverse complement strand
AAAAATGAAGTAGAATTCACCAGCTTTCCAACGACACCAAAACCATTGGATATGGATTTAGCTGGACGGAGATGTGCCCATTTAAAGTTTGACCTAAAGTTCAAAAGGCCGGCCTGCCGTACAGGGGCACCAAAAAGTCGGATTCAAAAACGGACTTCAGATTCGTGTTCAGCGACCCCGAAAACCTAGGGTATACCACGGTTTCAAAAATTGATTCGAATTTTCGTTACTATGGCCACCCCAGGTTCGACATTTCGAGACATCGTCTCTTAATATCAGTTAGTGACAGAAAAAATAATATACTTATGAACTATCAGCAATTTTTCCTGGTTCACCAAGGTTTAGGCCTAAGCTTGATGGTAACATAAATCTATGTCACCAACTGGCATCTGCCCGGGGTCCCCTCCCCCCCCCCTTGCCGATCTATAATTCATAAGATCGGGGGTTATGTGGGGTTAACCCATTTGCGACCTCTAATTTTATTGCAACTATGTAAAGATTTGAATTTATATTTTCAAATAAAAAATCCTTGAATTTTATTCAACAAATTAAAACTAATCAATCATTTATAGGGTTCGACAAAAGTTGGAAATTTGCGCAGCGTCATTTGCGCATATACACCTGCACAGCGGCATTTGCGCATGCAACATTTGTGCATGCAAAATTTACGCATGAACATTTGCGCATCGACATTTGCGCAGCGTTATTTGCGCATGCAACATTTGCGCATGGACATTTGCCCATATACATTTGTGCATGCAACATTTGCGTTTTTCAAAAAAATTTTCAGCAAATTTTCACTAAATGTCGCTGCGCAGGTGTATATGCGCAAATGTCCATGTGTCGCAGTAGGACTCCGGACTTGTAGGGATGTTGATACCCTAGGAATTACTACATGTGTGTGAGCCTTAATTGTGAGGGAGAATTGACTAATAAACTATTTATTGTGTACACATACTAAAAGACTAACAAGTGCATAAAGACATACACGGGCAAGGGGGGTACTGGGTCCCAAAATACGAATTGGTCCCAAAGGTTACTGTCGACCAAAAAAAACGTCGACAGGCGAAAAAATCGAAATATGAATTCGTTCTCGATATATGAATTCGTATACGAATTTTCACAACGAATTCAGTCTGGGCGGCTTCCCAAATACGAATTGGTCCATTAATTTTTCCCCCGATACGACGAATTAAGGGGGGGGGATACAGTACCCCCTCCCCCCCCCTCGCCCATGTATGATAAAGAGGATCTCTCTCCGAGAACCTAGCGGTAGCTTAAACAGCTGACGCAGATACGAGTACAACTGCACTCGCCGGGGGCTACACATGCGCAAATGTCCATGCGCAAATGTTGCATGCGCAAATGTTACATGCGCAAATGTACATTTGCAAATGTCCCTGAGCTGCGCAGGAAGCGTTTTCAAGGTTCGGGAAAGCGCGCAATCGATTCCCCACATAAAATTACCCCTAAGGGGTCACTTGTTAAAAAAATTTGAAAATATTTTCTACCCCGGCCCTGTTTTGGACTTTCCCCTTAAAAAATAGTGCTATTTTTGGATGGGGTTGCATGGAAAGATGGTCAGCGAGAACAATGAGAACATATGTTTGACCAAAAGCAACCGCATATCTGAGTAGATGGTGCACTCCCCTTGCAAGCAAAAAAAGAATCTCCGTCCAAACCTCTCTCCTTAATTTTTAGAATTAAAAACAAAACAAAAAATCGTAAAAATCGAGATTTTTCAGGTCCCAAAATTGTTTTTAATTTTTCTAAGTGTAGAGACGCAAACCGAAAAAACTGTAAAATATGTTTGAGAGGTCTTGATCCGAAGATAGTCTATAGCTTGACACTTTTGGCCTAGGCCTCGTATAGCCAGAGATCAACTAGGATGAATGTGGGGTCCTTAACCTTAGGGTGTTGAGGAATGTGTCTTTTTCATGCCATACCTCCACAGAGACCCCCACTCTTACGGGGTATACGGGGTATATTCGTGTTCTATACACCAAGTCCTACAACTAATACCCGGTATCGACATTTTCACCGGCGGACCTGATATTATTGTTCATTATAATGCCCAAAAGGTTCCAGTTTCTGGTTCATTCTTGATCGATCGAATGAGGAGTTGAGAAGGACAATTATTGAACACCAACGAATGTCATTTTTTTAGTTATTTCTACATTACACTATTAAATTTACTTCACAATTACTGAACACAAACGAATGTTGTTTTTTTTTGTTATTTGTTCTTCTTCCCGTTCATTAATTGCCTATGACAATCTCACTAATGTTGAAAACCTGATTTTTTTACATCAGTCAAAAAAAATTTCTCTTTTTTATTTTAATTGTCATGAGTTTTATAACGACTTAAGTTCCTTAGACACTGGTTTGGTATTTTTTGATTGTGGTGAAATTGTTTGCCCATAATGGCTACTGATACGGATAAAATTATCGAAATCCTCTTGATACTTTTTCTTCCGGTAAGATATCGCATATTTGTCGAAGATCTTTTACCCATTGATCACATCCTTTTTAGCCACTTGCTGTATGGTTCCATTCTAAAGAATGTAACGGACATGTTTGCCTAAATATTGTTTTGCTTTTACTAGTTATTGTAAGAATTTTTTTATTCCTGTTACATTAGGCTCATTGGTCGGTAAGGTGGGGGGGGGGTGCCCCGATGCGGTGGTCCCCCTCTCAATTTTGGGTCCATGCGGTGGTCCCTCCCCTCAATTTTGGGTAAATGAGTGTGTCGGTCAGGGAGAGACTCCCCCCCCCTTGCCGACCCATGATTAGGCTATTTACAAAGTTTTAAGCTTTTAGTCTATTTACGTGAAAAATGAAACTTTTTCCTTATTACAGATTTTTGACCCTGTAGGGTATTTTGTGAGCAAAAATCAATTGCTTACATCTAAAATCGATTTTTAGCCGGCCTATGTCCATGCTCTTTGGTATTGTTTTATGCGAGATGGTAATTAGTTGCAGCAGAATATTGCAACCACGATCCCTACTTTGCAGCAAAAGTGTAATCATGTGTGAAAATTTTTTTTTATAAAATAAACTTCTTACATAAAGACATGTATTGTTCAGACATTTAAACATGCTGATTATAGTGCCAAATGAATAAAACTATGTGAATTCATATTATAGGATAAGGAGATCAAGCCTAAGCTTTATCATTGACCGCCATGAGGTCGGGTTATGTGAGGTTAACCTATTTGCAACCTCTAGTTTTATTGTAACTATATAAAGATTTG
This sequence comes from Acrobeloides nanus, assembly GCA_900406225.1. Classification (NCBI taxonomy): domain Eukaryota; kingdom Metazoa; phylum Nematoda; class Chromadorea; order Rhabditida; family Cephalobidae; genus Acrobeloides; species Acrobeloides nanus. Next base: position 7,176 of record OZJO01017209.1, on the reverse strand, counting down.
AATTTATATTTTCAAATAAAAAATCCTTGAATTTTATTCAACAAATTAAAACTAATCAATTATAGGGTTCGGCAAAAGTTCTTATGTGTAATACAAGCATAACTTTGACTAAAGAAGATTTCCTGAAATGGTCTTGATGTAATTTTAAATCTGGTTTCATGAGTTTTCAGACGGGTATAAAAATATTTCATAAAACAGTTCTATCAAAGTTATGACTGAAACAAGTAGTACTATTTTCCTCTGTGATGCTAGATGTTAATGGCTTATGAAATAGTTTTTTGCTCATCTGAAAGCTCATGAAACCAGTTTTAAGATAACATCAAAATCATTTCAGGGAAACTTCTTTAGTAAAAGTTAAGCCTAATTTACTACGACCAAGAACTTAAGCCTGTTGGTTAATATAAAATTCATACTATTAGTTTATCATTTTCAACTTTTTCTTTCCAACAATAGCTTTGCCTACAGTTTGATTTTTATGTAAAAATGGCATGACATTCTTAGTTTTGTCATCATAGCAACATCCAAGATTTCCATATTCATCTTCGCAACAAATCGTACCACTAGCGCAACACGCTTCTGTTGTTATGTTGCCTTCTGTTTGGATAATTCCACAACATATGGCCCCATACGGGCAGCATCCCCCGTCGTTACAGCATATGTGTTCAAGGAATTCACAACACCCCTCTGTTCCACAACAACCAGGATAGTCTGTCGGACAACAATGTTCCGTGCAACAGTAGGGATTGTTGTAGTCACAGCATAATCCATAGCCACAATTGACTTGACATGATGGCTGAGTAGTGAATGGCCGTCTAGTTGTTGTAGGCCTTGTGGTAGTTTGGGTAGTTGTTGGCCTTGTGGTAGTTTGACTTGTTGTCGCAGTCGTTGTAGTAACAGTAGTAGGTTTTGTGGTAGTTGTAATCCTCGCAGTACTTGATGTAGTTCTTGACGCTACTGTTGATTTAGTTTGGATACCTTAAATTATTGACTACCAAGACAGTCTTTTTTTCTTACTTTGTCCTGTACAAATTGAGTTTGTCATATCTTCAACAAATTTTGGGTCCTTTAGGTCGTAAATGCCAAATGTTTGAAGATCGTTTAAGTTGTTTGCTAAAAAATTGATTTTTAATTGTTTTTTTTTGTCTGTGTGTGGTGGTGAGAGTACCAAGGAGAAATGTTAAATGTTTTCCATATGGGTGCAATGGTATAGTGGATAGGATGCGAAACTCCGACTTTGAGACTCTGAGTTCGATTCCTCTTGGAACCCAAAAGAAGATTTCTGCACAACAGTTCGGCGTGCAACAATGCTCCAGCTTGGGCTCACAACAATTCGTCTGGACTTTATAGACAATCTATCACGCTAGCAAAGACACGCCTAGCCAATTCCATAGATACAGCTTCCAAGAGGAAATACATTGTTGCCGATGGACTTTCAAACAATGACAGGTTAGCAGCTTTTAAGGAGTTAGATAAATATTGTAAAGAGGATATCTCTAAGATTGGAAATGCCCTAGAAAACGTTGACAAATGGATCAAATTTATCTATGAGTTACAAGAATCACAAATCGTGAAAGAACAAGAACATTATGACAAGTTCGCAATAGGAACCACCGAGGAGCAAGGTTATCTTACGATGATGGATGTTGCAGTAGATGCATTAAGGATACTAAGAGAAAAGTCGAAGGAACTGGAAGCAGAAATTGTGAACTTAGAAAAAATAATCAACCCAGATGATAGACCGGATGTGAAAGCAGTATTAAGGAACGAAGAACCATATTTAAGGTTTAATATTCCCACATCTCAAACCCCAAATGTTCATTTAGCAGAAGCGCTAGAAGAGGCGCTAGTCGATTTTCAGAAAAACCTAGGTTTTATTGTATCGTTCAATAAAACCTAGGATTTTCAGAAAATCCGGGATTTTCAGTAAAACCGGTAACATATATAAGAAAAACTTTTTATTATAAAAAAATTTATATAATCAATTTCAGTCTCATTTTTAAAATTTTCTTGATGCCGTTAGTATCAATCTTAGTTTGATAGAGGGCGACTTTTAGTAGGCTTTTATCTCCACGATTTGATTTGAGTTCAAAAATTTCTTTTTCATATAAACTTTTTCCTGGATCTTCTTTTTCAACGATTTCGTTATGCTGACTCTCATTTTTCAGCCATTCTCGAAGCAACCTATGGCCTACAGTGATTCTAGGATTGTCGTTTATTGGAACATTTTTTTCAAAATTTTCTAAAAATCAAATATCTTTGAAACCTTCAATTAGAAAATTCTACCAAAGACCACTTTTTTAATCAACTTCTCCGGCTCTTGAAATTCCAAATAATGTTCGATCACATTTATACAAAACTTTTTGACATAGGTCGTTTCATGCCGTCCAAAAACCACTGTAAATCTATCGTCTCCTTTCAAACAACATTGAAAATGTATGGGTGCAACATTGTTATCAAAATGGCCTTGTTTATGGATCAAATAAATCTTCTTTACTGACGATGGAATGTTTAGAATATGGTAGACTTGGGATTTTGCATAAACTACGTTGTGAATGGAATAATATAAGTTGATAAAGTTTGACGTTGAAGATATGTATAGTTGGTCGACATCGATATATTTTTGGATAAATTCGAAGATAATGATATATTCTGACTTTCTATGACAATCGGAATAGAGAGAAAGAATGCGAAATTTGACACCACTTGTGAAACATAATGTTTTGATAATGGTCTAAAAATAGAAAAATATAAGATTAGCTGAATCTTAGTTAGTCTGCTCTGGCTTTCCAGTTCTATTGTTTTTCGACTCTCTGGATCTACTGATTCACTAAGCTCTGAATCTCTAGATTTTTTATTTTTATTCTTCCTATACTATAAAGTTCTTATATAGGGATGTTACATTACCACGAAAACATGGTTTACCAAAAACCCTTTAAGCTGTACTAGCGTGGCATTTGCTACGTTTTTGGACTTTTTACCACGCTGCTACGTTTTTAGATTGTTTGCTCCATTGTTGGACGTTTTTTAAAGAAAAGATCAAATTCATTAAGACTGATAATTTCAATAAATTTTGAGCAAAAAATTTGATTTTTGAGAAAAAAATTCAATTTTTGAATAAAAATTCGATTTTTCAAAAAAAAATTCAATTTTTAACCGAATTCACTTTTATGAGCAAAAATTCGATTTTTGAGCGAAAATTCAATTTTTCATACAAAATTAGATTTGAGTAAAAAATTCAAATTTTGAGCAAAAATTCGATTTTTGAGCGAAAATTCAATTTTTCATACAAAATTCGATTTGAGTAAAAAATTCAAATTTTGAGCAAAAATTCGATTTTTTACTTAAAATTCAATTTTTCAACCAAAATTCGATGTTGACAAAAAAAATTCGATTTTTGAGCAAAAATTCGATTTTTCACAAAAAATTCAATTTTTCAACCAAAATTTGATTTTTTTTTAGCAAAATTCGATTTTGAGAATAAAATTCAAATTTTGAGCAAAAATTTCGATTTTTTACAAAATCAATTCAAATTTTCAACCAAAATTTGATTTTGAGCAAAAATTCAACTAAAAACATGCCACGTTTTGGCATGATGTTTTCCACTTTTTCTATTTTGGCATGTAACATTCCTATCTTATATTACCTGAATATCATAATGATCAACGCTAAACTCGCTTTCATCAAATCTTATCTCTTCTATAACACAAAATCTCAAACTTTCCACTCTTTTCTTATCTATGTTTTTCTGTTCATCTATAACATAATGGCCATCAACTTCAGCATAAAGATTTTGCCAGGCTTTTCCCAAAATTTTTAATTCTTTCAATCTTCTAAGTGGCAATGTAAAGTTATAGAGATTAACTGTTGCATTCCAGTGTTTTGAGACAAGTTGATTTTTCTCTATTTCATTTCTATCAAGAAATAAGAAAATATCGTGGATTATGTCGGATGGAACGGATGACATGGCAAAACCTGGTTCATAAAAGTCTTTATGTAATTCACACTTCGAAATTAGCGAAAAACGGGTGTTCTTTATAAAAACATTTTGTTAATACAAAAAACAAATTTTCGTTGTAATGTCCTATATTATAAAAATCTTTATTTAGTCTATTTCTCTAATAATTTTTCTACATAAAACTTCAATTAGCTGACAAGTGTACAGGGTGTTTCAGCAAATTAGCGAGATTTAAAAATTCAATATCTTTTGATAAAAAAGAGATTTTTTAATGCGGATTTGGTAAAGTTGGAGAATGTTATGCACGTAGCTCTAGCCCAGAATCTATTTTTCGCATGATTTTACCCTTATATAGGCTATTTTGGCAAAAAAAATTTTTCAGAGAATAAACCATAATTGTTACCCCCTCCCCCTTTAAAGCATTGAAGAAAAATCAGAAAAAAACTAAAAATTTAGTTACATTTTCAAATTTGTGCTGTTTGATCAACCGTTACATATTTAAAATTAAGCTGTGTATTGAAACGAAAAAATTTAAACTCGTTTCCGGAAATATTTCCAATTTCCTGAAATATTTCCGGAAATTTGGAAATATTTCCAATTTCCATCGTGCAACCCTAAGCATAGCTGAAAATAGTATTATGTGCCAAAGTTACAACCAACCGTTCGCGTGTTAAAGCTGATTATTCAAGAAGAATACCTGTATTAATAATAAAGAACAAAATTTCAAAAATTCATTTACCCCTTTTTGATATATAGCTTTATGAGTTGATCATCCTAGGTTAAAATAGTCTAAAACCCTATAATCTTAAACCTTATATAGTGACATTCCTCATGCAGGGATGCCTCTTGGCGAGAAAATTTGTAACCGTCACCAAAAATCAGGATTAAAAGANTAAACCTTATATAGTGACATTCCTCATGCAGGGATGCCTCTTGGCGAGAAAATTTGTAACCGTCACCAAAAATCAGGATTAAAAGATTTTTAAATAATTCTTTTTTTAAAGTTGCCCTATATATCTACACAACTAAAAAAAAGAAATATTTTAAAACTTTTTAATCCTGATTTTTAGTGACGTTTACAAATTTTCATGCCAAGGGGCATCCCTGCGTGGGGGGGGAGGTGTCACTATATACAGGTTTGACTGTATATGAATAAACTGTTTATTAATAAGAGTGCCATAAATAAGCAAACTGCGCAGCAAACATGTGCGTCAATTCAACAAGCTTTGGTTGGCCAAAGAGTTTTTGCTCAATTATTCGATGCCAAGCACAGTGTCCCCCGTACAATTCAAGCACTGGCTGGTATGCATGCATTTTTTTAAATTTTCATATTTATGTTTATGAATCTCTCGATTGAATAAATTTTTGATTTGACCGAAGGAAAGGGTCGAAGAGGAGGTACCCCATTGGAAAAAAGAACAAATGAAGTAGATTTTGCCGATTAACTCGGAACGAAAGGCTAAAAGCCGCACGCAATCACTTGGAATGAGAAGCCGAATATCATCAGTATTTTACTTACAAGTTCCTGAAATTTTTTTCTAAATGATCTTGAAAACGTTCTTAAGAAAAAATTATGTCAGCCTATATTAATATGATAGTTCACACACAAGATGTTTTGCTGACGTATTAATATAAAATAATATATTATTAGAAATGCACATGGCAAGCTAAAGTATAACTTTGTTGAATGTACTTAATCACTTGACATGCTTTACCAAAAACCCTTTAAGCTGTACTAGCTATTTAAGCGTGTTGGAAAAATCTGAGAAGACAAAATTTTTATTCTAATGCTCTTTGTTGTCTTCTTGTAGTGCCTACGTCTTATAAGTATGAGTTTATGGTTATTTTTGTTCAATCACCATGAATGGGAACATTTACTTAGTAATTGTTCGGTAAAAACGGTAGATGAATGGAATGCTACAGGATCGCCGAATTTGTTACTAGGCATCTTATATACAACTATTGGTGTTATATGTGAGGTATTAGTTTCGTTGAAAAATTATGTTAGAACACATTTTTTAAAGACTTTATATGTGCCTTTTATGATTGCGATGACAGATCAGAAATTCTGGCAACATTCCTGTTATAAGTTTATGTTCTTAATGGGTATTGTTGACATGATCGTACTTCCATGCATCACAATAATCGGTGGTATACAATGCGCTTTAGGCCTGCATTTTTGCGCATTTCCTAACTTTTTTTATATTGTAGGAAGCATCGGAAATAGTAAGTACAACAGGTATACGAATTAAGCCCAACTATTTTAGCTGGATGGTATACAGTAGGCATGCTCTGCATCGTCTTGGCTATTAATCGATTTGCCGAGGTGTTTGCCCCATCTACGGCAAAATTTTTGTTTAACGGAAAACGTGTTTATATTTGGATGATAGTCCCATTAGTTGATTCGTTGTTTTCAATGTCACAACTTACGACCGTGTATAATAATAAATATTTTGCATATTTTTTTGACCCATTTTATGGAACTGATTATGGAGGCAGTTTACAGGTGAATAAATTTTTAAAAAAAGGGCGTGGTCTTATTTTCGTGCGTGACATTTACTGATGAGACATTTGGGAACGAGAATTTGAGGATCCGACATTTCAGGGCGAACATTTGCGGATGAGACAGTTGCGGACGACAATTTGCGGACAAATGTTTAATTTTGAAAAATATTACGAAAATACAAAGATAAAATATTTTAGTGACTAAATAAACTTGTATTTTTTATCTTTCCTTGCAGCTTATAGCAATAGTAAAGCCATGTCTCGACCCTATCCACAACCACTTCCTTCTCTTCGTTGTCCAAACCTTCAAAAACATTTTAATTTTTAAATTAGATCTTACCTAAAAGACAGAAGTTGTTTATAGGAGCTTGGCTAATTGCATCTTCGAAGGTTTTGAAAAAGTATTCTTCGATCCAGTCCTGATTTTTGCCATAAATTCTCGGTTACCAATTTCTATTATTACTGGGAAAAAAATCTTCCAACATATCTTCATTTGCATCTAGATTTATTGTATTTTTTAAATTTTCGCATCCGCAAATGTTCGTCCGCAATTAAGGCGACGTCAAAAAAGGGTCTTGAGATTGAGTGCCCAGTCATAAAATTATTAAGACACGGTCTCTGGAAAGCGTTCAAATGAGAGGAACAATTTTCAAAAAGTGCGACCCGGAATTTTTTATAGTGGGGAAGTTTTTAGTTATAGTGAGTACATAAAAAAA